>JAIPMN010048165.1:0-11752 GCA_020650975.1 Apostichopus californicus | reverse complement strand
ATAAATGGTTCTATTTCCATCAGTTTGGATATAAATACTTCGTGCAAAATGGTGCGATTTTAGTCTATGAAAGCGTCTATAATGAAAAGTGAATAATTCTGATTCTAATAAGAGTGTATGTCCATGTAAATAGTGATCCGTTGAGGCTCGACCCTAATAGAGAAATTTTCAATTTTCGAGTGATTCAGATTCACAAATCGTTTTTTTTTATTGGTTTTGAGTGAAGTTATCGCATTAATGAACGTATACTGGAGGAATGACGAAATACAAAGATCGATTTTGTTG
This sequence comes from Apostichopus californicus, assembly GCA_020650975.1. Classification (NCBI taxonomy): domain Eukaryota; kingdom Metazoa; phylum Echinodermata; class Holothuroidea; order Aspidochirotida; family Stichopodidae; genus Apostichopus; species Apostichopus californicus. The sequence continues at coordinate 11,467 of JAIPMN010048165.1, read as the reverse complement.
GATGAAAAGCATCGTGAGGAAAAGGAAAATATAATATGTTTAGTTGATGAATTAAATAGTTTAGTGTTGGTAAAATATATATTATCATACATAAAATCCAAACCCCTCGTTTTATGATATTGTTTTATTTTATTTTTTCCATGATTGAAGTTCCATCAAGAGGAACTAAAAGGATCATTATAGTATTTCATAATTCCCACTGCACATGCGCAAAGAGAAATTCCGGGTGCAAAGACACAAGAAACCTGCTAATACCTTCAATTTAATGACGATGGCTAAGAAATATAAAGTCAGTTTTAATTAAGACACTGTTCTCTTGACGATATGACCTTTTATGTATAAATTCAAGGCGTTCACACACCGAAAACGTGCAATTAAGCAAACAGTTTGGGGAATTTTGGAAGCGCAGAATCGCACCTGTATGAAGGGCACATCACGGGAAATGTTTGGGGACTAGGGAACACGTCCTAAGCCCCCCTCGATACGATAGTTCTTGTTCGCCTTTGTAGCGAATTGGAGGCGATAAAGCACACGTCAGAAGGAGTAATTATACACTTACTTTTCCCAGGTCCGTAGTGGGGTCCAGGGGCCCCTAGTGGGGGGACCAGGAGACGGAGCCCCGGAAGCTCACACTTTTTTTAGATAGTCCATGTTTTCTCGTTGCTAGTTTAAAGCACAAAATATATGAGAGAGAAATTCAATTTCTATGGAGTTTATTTCAAAGCTCCGTTGGCGTTCCCAGGGGCAGGCCCTCGGAAATTTGTTGGATTTTGAAATATTTCATGTTCTCTCAAAAGCACATCTTAGATGGTGGAATGTAATTTCTATGGAAGATAATCCGAGCCCGGAAGTTGCAGTGCTTTCAGACTATTCTCTTCTAGCTATTTTAATGTACACACAGAAAAACATTCTATAGGATCGGAATGTTTATTTCAAAGCGCCTTTGGTGGGGGGGGGGCAGGGGGCGAAGCCTCGGGAAGGTTTAACATTTTGCATTAAGCAACTAAACCCAACCAAACCGAACCGAAGCGAACTGCATTACACTCAACTCTGTAGGCCCTAAGCTACTCTCCTCACCTCAAGAATGACATCTTTCGTTGATAAATGAAATAAAATGATCCGCCTGCATATATATATATGTTCTAAACCACAACAGTTAACTATTACTTAATCAGTTAACAAAACTAAATAATAAACAAACAAATAAAACGAGACAAGTAAATCATTAAAATTACAACAACGCAAAGGAATATAGAAATATTTTGTGCGATTTAATGAAAAAAAATATGAAAGACAAAAATCTATTATCGAAGAACTGAAACTTGCAGAAACATTACAAAACAATATATAAAAAAACGTATAGTTTTGAAGAATAAGAAAAGTACAATTTTGATCGAAGTGCAAAGAGAAATGACTTTAGTTCTATCATGCAGGTGCACTTTAGTATATTTCCGATACATTTTTTATTAATCCTAAAATCGATCCCTGTATCGATCCATGTAGGGGGTCTGTGGTTCTCCCGCAGAAAAATAACTTACATATCTAGAACATAAATTAGGTCTATAACTCGGTCTAAACGCAAAAACTATGCTAAATAACTTCTTTTAAAGTTTTGTGTGGGGTTGAAAAGGGGGTCGGGGTGTACACCTTCCAAACCACCTGGACCCGCGCCTGGTTTATTTACACCCCCCCCCCCAACCCCCTCCTAAAGATTCGTGTTGGCAGTTTATCTATTTCTCCATAACAAGGTAAACAAATACGAAACAGTCATTCCTTCTGAAATCACTCTCTATACGTGTTACGTCAGATGCGGATTTTTTAATGGGACTACAATTACTATCCCATGCATTGTTTTGATACTATCAGTAGGCCTATAGTTAATTCTTTATTGATCATTATACAGTTTCTCTATAAAAAAAAGTCAAATGTGTGAAACAACTAAAAGTGTCTATTAATGCACCCGAATATCAAAAAGCAAATCCACGAAACTTCTACTATTTCAATTCACCAAATTACTAAACACACCAAAAAAGCAACTCTTCCAAAAGAGTTAACCATTCGATTTTAAATTCATATGGTTAAGATACGTATATCATTACCTGAATGTCAACTGAAAAAGCAGCCCCGGAAATTTTACTATTTCAGTTCACCAACTTACTAAAACAGAGTACAAGCACCGACTACATTACTAACCGATGTATTCTTGCAATAGTTTTGATACTATCAGTAGGCCTATAGTTATTTATTTATAGTTCATTATACAGTTTCTTTAGCAATGTCAAATGTGTGAAAGAACTAAAAGAGTCTATTAATGCACCCGAATATCAACCGAAAAACAGCCCCGGAAATTCTACTATTTCAATACACCACCGTACTAAACAACCTTAATAAAAAAGCAACTCTTCAAAAGAGTTAACCATTCGATTTTAAATTCATACGCACAAGACACGTTTATCATTACCTGAATGGCAACTGACAAAGCAACCCCGGAAATTTAACTATTCCAATTCACCAACTTACTACAAAAGAGAGTACAAGCACCTTCTAAAACAATAATAAATGTTCCAATATAAATTCACGTGAACAAGACAACCTTTACTAGTAATATACTCCAGAAAGGACGAACTTAGGCACTTGATGCATATTCATTCGTTACCATGGTTACTTGTAATGCTTTGCGGCAATTTCAAGAAACTCTTTGACATCGTCCGGTGAGCCGAGTATCATCGGACACCTCTCATGGATGTCTGTCGGTACGATGTCGAGAACGTCCTGGGTACCTGTCGTCGCCATCCCACCGGCCTGCTCAATCAGAAAGGCCATGGGGTTGCATTCATACTGCAGGCGCAGCTGAAATGGAAGAAACGTCACAGAAGCATTAGAAAGAGTAGCTATGCATGTTTTTATTATTAAATGTTCGCGTTGAAGAATATGATTTGAATGGTGCAGATTAATTGAGCAAACATATTGATCCTCTGCGAGTGTTTCATGTTTCAAGTGAAAGGGTCGTGAAGATAAGGAAAATAAATAACTGCAAACACACATTATGTATAGCACAGACCACATGTGAACTTCTCCGTGAATTGCATAACAACCCCCACCCATATGCCCATCTCTCTAATCATACTGCCATATGTTTCTGACAGTGGATAGAACACAGCCTTGATTAACCGATTGAAGGGAGTTTCATGTAGGAATGAATGTATTACATGATTAAGATGTGGGGGCGGAACCAGCATTGTCTAATTGGGGGAGAGGGATAAGCTATTATCTCGTGTAGGGGAGGGAGTATAACATTGAGAAATGTTGATATAATTGCTTACAATAAAAATGGTGCTATATTTTGCAAGATTGAAATCATGTTTAAGAAATTTCGACTCACGGTTAGGTTGTATACCGCACATATACATATAAAACATACAATACATATACTACATCTAATACACTTATGTAATGTACACTGAGACTTGTTTGTTATATTCTGTGAGCCAGTGTGGGGCGGAGTGGTGGGGTAGGTTAATATCCCTGATTTTAGTCCGATGCTTTTCTGAGTTCATGCTAAGCACCACTTCACCACCAATCCGACCCCACAGATGATTTCGTATCTGTGCCCCTGGTTTACTTATTAACGACTGTACACATACTATTCCAATAGAAGTGCAGTTTTCAAACTTGGGAGAGACACGACTCTCACTGTTTCTTACCTTCCCCATTCTCCCTATAGTTATAGATAACCTATATGTTTTACTTATAAGTCGTCTCCCCCCCCCTCCCCACCCCAACTGGAAATCAAATCGCAAATTATAGTAACAGTATAGTGGGAACATTTTGAGTATACATTAGCCCTGTTTCAATATGCACCGTATTTAAAGATCATGTATGGTTATTGGACACTTGTTATAGAGCTGTTTGTAAAATTTCATGTGATTTTAATCATTTGCCAAAGAGAGAAATCATCAATGAGTATGGTGATGAGTTGATCTTTGCAAATCATTCAAAGGGATTTCCGCAACGGCAATGTAAATACCATATGGATCAATTCAATATGCCGCATGTTGTCTTCTTTGTAATCTAGATCTCTGACATACTAATGTCGTCATCAAGTGGTTTTGAACATATGGTCTTCACAATAGCTTTTGTATTATTGGTCGTTCTGTCACTCACACAGAATAAAGAGGAGCAGACACAGTAAGTTACGTTACACGACTAGAACATGGACGGATGTGTCCTGGCTGTATATATAGGTTTCGCACCATAATTAATTTTTCCCATTGACTTACACACTAAACTGGTCTCGCACCATAATTAATTGTTCCATTGACTTACACACTAAACTCGTCACTTTCAAGACCTGCCAAAGCACAGATAGAAGTTTTCAACTGGTTTATCCTACCCACCACATGATAGCTGAGATCTTGGCCCATCATGGCACTTGCAAACATCCATATCATGACCGTTTATATTTTGAGCTAGAAGACGAGCAAGTTTAGCATACCGAACCCCCCACCCTTTTTTCAGCTAGCTCGTATTAATATCAACATTTAACCAAAGATTTTCTAAAATGGTTTATATCACCTTCGATCCTCCATATTTTCACACCATCTGTACTTTAAATTATGCTATTTCGCATAAAGGCAGAGCAAACAATGATGCTAACTGATAATATGCTTAAACAAGCATTACCTTAGGTACATTAAGACACTTTTACCTCTTTTCTCTGAGAATGGTTAACCTTTCGAGCGGATGTACACTATATGCGGTACCTATAAGTGTTTATCATTTCGCTACACTCGCACCTTGTACCTTGATTTCCGGTGTACATGCGCAGAGCGAGAGTCACATGTTCAGCTTTAACAGCTATTACGGCGGTATAATAACTCCATGGTTTGGTATGTATATATATATATATAGCACAGCCTGTATGATATTCAATCTAAATAAGCACTGCAGAAGATGCTATAGGCCTACATATATATATAGTATAGAGTAATGAAATGCTAGTGTCGACAATAGTGTATTGACTATGGTTAGCCTACTATTGCGTAGGTTACTGGAACTAAGATACAATTTTTTTTTCATCGGGTACACCCCTTCCCCCTCCTCCCTACTCCCACATCGACTGTTTATGTTAGGTTTATTAACCTATATGGGCCTTTGTGGGCCCGGAGGTCTATCCTAATTTTCTCACGACTGAATAAAAGAAAATGAAAACGGTTTCCCGACTGACGGTGGAGGTGAGGGCTATACCAATGAGTTGAGGTACTCCTACCCCCCCCCCCCCACACCCAAGCCCTCCATGCAGTCGCAGACAACTCGGGCATCTTTTGCAACATCATCCACCGATGGTCGTCCATTTACTACAATAGTGAAACTATATTGTATTTGTACGTGTTTATAGTTAATCATATATTCATCCATACCTTGCCCTGTGGGCTCTTTGAGTTGCCAGGATATAGAAAGATCCCACCATACTTGATGGTGCGATGAACGTCTGCGACCATTGACCCAATGTATCGACAACTGTATGGAGTTCCTTCCTGTAAGATATGATAAATAATTAAAACATAATGATCAGCAAACTGCAGTGGGGAAAATCTGAGAAGTGTGTTTTTATCTGGTGGGCAAAAGGAGTGGCGTCAAAAGTAGAATGGATCATGGCAAGGGAAAGGAGGGCAAGGAAAGGAGGGTGAATAAGGAAGTGAAAGTGGGAGGGAGAGAGAGGGGGGGGGGGAGGAAAGGGGATGCTCCAGGTTATGTAAGCGTCCATATAAAGCCAAAGATGAAAAATGGACAGAGCGCCTCCTAATCGCCCCACCCCTCCTCCCCTCCTCCCCTCTCACATCCCAATCCCTCCACCATCAATTTATACAAATCGAAGCCATGGCAATAAATAAAAGGCCAATCGAAATATCTCAATTATTTGCATTCTTAAACATTGTTCAAACTTGTTCAAACTGGATAAAGCCCTGAACAATTCCTAGAATTAAATTGTTGTGACAGAATAATGATGGTTACGCTTTGAGCACGTTTGACCATGATAACTTTCTATGGCATATTTAACAGGAAGCAGTTGGGCTGGTCAACCTCTAAATGCAGGTCGCCTCGAACGTCGTATTCGTTTCCAGGTGATCCGGTGATTATCTTTGACCCTCTCGGCTGATTGAAGCTTCCCCTCTTCCTAGCAGAGCCTATTACCCCAGCTAACGCTATATACTACCCTACGGATTATCCCCTCCCTAGTCCCGTCCCTTCCCTTTGAATACAACAAGAACAAAAGATAAACTCTCTGTTTTACACTACCAACTTGCTTCTTGAAGGCCTATTTTTTGTATTCCCCTCGTGTGCAAACCAATACCTGTGTGTGTGTGTGGGGGGGGGGGGTCGGGGAGGGTTGGCTTAGCTCACGTCATCACGTTGTCACATGCAGACCACTTACCTCGGGGAATTTCTTCTTCTGTACGTATTCAGTGATGGCCTTGTCCCAGTACTTGGCGTATCCCTCATTACAACTGATGATGTTTCCTTTCTTCTTGACAGACATAATCCGATCTGTGAGTATGAATTCTCCGATACTCTAAAAGTTAAAACGATGGACATTATAAATTGCAGATTCCAGCGCCGACTGCGGAAGTGAACTTAGTAGTATAACGGTTCGGATTGCATTTTGTGTTTCCAATTTCCTCGTGCACAAACTTACGTGGAAATTAACGTTGACCTGCAGAAAGACGTTGTTTGCCATACAGGTATATCAATGAAACAATTATCCTAGATCATTGGAAGCCAAAATGTCGAAGAAAGTAATATTATGGCGAAAATATGTAGTGACTAAAACACACGTCTGTGAGTATCTGTACACTGGTTTTAGATGCAGAATAAAACGTGTATGTAATTGCGCATGACCATCGATAGGTACGGTTATTACAGTGACGTCATTTATCATTAAACTCCATGACTCATCAAATTTAATGAACGGTGATGACATTTTGTTTCCACGGGCCTCTGTATAACTTCAATTCCAAAATAGCGTATACCTTATTAGTTTGAAATCCATCGGCTTTTCGTTTTGGAGGGTTTCGTCACATATTTGTATTAACAAACACGGCCACTCAACGGCGCACGCCTATACACAAACCCACATAAAGTACTTGTTTGACCCCACCCAACAATCATAACTTCACCCCTATTTTATTGTGTTACCCTATGACAACCGTCAATGGGCCATTCAATATCTCATCCCCAATATACAAAACCACCGAGGCCTGAGTTCATATCAAAGGATGAACCAAAATATCCATCTAAGATCCGGTTGAACTTAAAGTTAGACCATCGAAAGAAAAAAATTTAGTCAGAAATTAAAATATCATAACCTACTGGATCAAGCTGGAACCCATTCACACCACATCCGGTAGAGATGACGATGAAGGTGGCGCTACCGAACAAGCAATAACCAGCCCCAACCATCTCTCTCCCCTTCTGAAGACTATCTTCTTTGGTAACTGGTCCAGGTTCACTCTACATGACAAGAAAATACAAATTTATGACACATAATTACCCCAGTCTCCGCACCTTTAAAGAGGAGAGTGGCTACGTGTAAGGGGTGGCGCGGAGAGGTGTTTCCCGACTTCCCGTCCTTTTGTAATGTCGTAATTGGAAAGTTAGTTACCATGAATAATAGGGGTCAATATTCACAGCATGGTCTTTGAGGGATTGGTTAGGTGTAAATTCCCTTCAATGCACCCAAGACAAAAACCGTTTGATTATTGCAAGGTATCTGCCACATGGGCAAAGACATATACGACCCGGGAACACTATCGACTAGTACGTCATCAACTAAGACGTTGAAATAAACTTTGGGCCAAGCTTAAGGGTCGCTCCCGCCCCTTTCAACGTCACACGTGCATTTAATCCATCGCGTCCGATCCCCCCCCCCTCCTCCCCACTAATGGTGCCACAGTCTGAATATCGCATTCACACCAATTACCCTATGCACATTGCATATAGTGACTTACGTTTACAACAGGAAGACACAATGAACGATGGACAACGACAAGCGGGTGGTTTGTCTTTGGGTTGGAAGGGGGAGGCCAGAGGACGGGAACGGATCGGGCGTCGATCCCGGAAGTATACGTGAAGGTTTTTTTTCTAATGACTACTGACAAAAATGTAAGATGCAGTTACTTGGGCGTACATGAATAATGTATACTCCTTCAACTAGTTCACAGAATAGGTACCCCCCCCCCCACCCCCCCCCCCACAAACACACATTTCTCTCCCTTTGATAGGAAACTTGCTACACCGGTACGTCTGACGTGACACTTGGTCTGCACTTAAATAAAAGGCACCATTGAAGGAGTTACCTTTCTCTTCCATATCCCAAAGACTGATCCAATAGAGACAAGACAATCTATGTTAGATGATCCATCTAACGGATCGAACGCCACGATGTATTTTCCTTGCTTGGTTACTTCCACCTCAACCACCGTCTCATTCTCTTCCGAGACGAGCGCGCACGCTGCAAAACATGATTTCAGCTGGTTCACGAAGAGATCATTGGACAAGACGTCCAGCTTCTTTTGTTGATCTCCAGTGGTGTTGGTACTTCCTGCGATACCATATCTGAGGTGAAAAGTGAAGCGATGACAAAAAAAAACCTTTCACATGTCGGGGACGCGGTACAATTAGTGGACTTAACCCATTCACACAATGTAGCATGATTAGGGTATTGTAAAAGATCGAGAAATTTGTGTCCACTTTGGAAGAAGCTGAATTTGCTCAATGTCGAACCCGTGTTTTGTTTGTTACTTGAGCCTTATAATGGCACATGGTTTTCTTTTAGGCTAAATATGTCTCCCCCCTCCCAAACCCGGGCCGATCCCACCCCCTAGAAGCGTGGCCCACTACGCCTGTATGCCTATACCACCAAACGGTAATGGTTCTACGTCAACTTCCTCGGTTTACAGGTTGGCCTACTTGGACAAGGAATTAGCTGCAGCCTGCTAGCCAGCTATTGAAGTGGCTTCTTCGGCCTAGATTAGCTCCTCAGTACATGCCATATATATTTCATGTTATCAAACTATATGTACACGGCACGCGGTATATGAAGTAGATGAATTACTTACAGATGCGATATTCCTGCACGGTGTACCGCAGACGATATACCTTTACATGCGGTGCTGATAGCGTTCAACAGTTGAGTCATTTCTCCTGTCGCTCCCTCACATCGTCCCTGCTCTTCCAGCATAAAGCGAGAGAGAGTCATACAATCTGTATCTATGCCCGACATGTTGAACCGCTCAATGGATATCTATCTATATAGGATATTGCTAACCTATACAACAAGGAAGCAACACTCAAACCACTCTACTTGGAATACCAGTAGATCCGGATAAACAGACGTCTATTTGCAGTGCCCTGTTACGTGTAGAACGCTGTGTATAATCTTTCACCTGAAATTGCATTTACAAGCGCTGTAGACGAAACGATACCAAAATACCTACAATAGGTTGTACTAAGCAATATACAAACTTACAGTGTGTATTGAAACACGAAAGGTCATAACTTAACAGACCAACTCTTGTTGTGCAAAGAAGCGTATAGAGATTATCAAATAGTTGCAATTCAACACAAAAACATGTCTGGTGTTGTTTGCCAGATTTACATGGGCCCGATTGCACTGATGGGTATAAGCAGGGGGTAGGAAGCTTCCAAAATGTGGGGGGGGGGGGGATGGGGCACAACCTCAGAAGGGCACTTTCTCATTCCCGGCACAATTACCACCACTCGTTATGCTATAAACCGATACACACCGGCCATATAACTTAAATATATATGATGTGTTAGTATGATATCAATACTATTTATTGAGATTGTTTATTGTTAACCGTGCTACAAAAAGATATGGGATGCCATTTTAGAAATAACATGTACAGACTAAAAATAAATAATTAAACTAAAATATCAAAATTAACAAGGCTTAAAATATCCGTAAAACAAAAACAAACCTGTAAAGTACGTATCTTTGTGTGCATTTGCTACTCCACGGTTTTGTAAAACGTCAAATTTTGAAAAATCAATACCAGAAAATACGAGATTGAAATAAAATGCTTAACTTTAATTCCCTCAAGTTTTATAATCACCCTGCAATTACCATTAGCCAGTAGAGGATCACTGACGCACTGAGCAGCCTAGTGATTTTAGGATGGTCTGTCTGAACCATGTTTTGTGCCAAACTTATTGGACAGTAGTACATGTACAGGGACAGTACGCACCCTCTCCCTCCTCAAGTATATGTGTGTGGAGGGGAGGGGGGGGGGGTGATGTCCGTACCAATGTTTTGGGGTCCACTGAGAGGCTGTTTTCAAAATCCTAGCAATGCTGCCAACGGAATCTAAGCTTATTGCACGGAAGAACGTGAAAAATATATGAACATTGGCGAGTTGTGTATATGTAGGGCTAATTTCTGGTACAGGATGATTTAACTGTTTACTCCATGACAAATATCCATAAAACCTCTTTAAATGAATCGAACCGAAACTTACCAAATGTCAATTATCAAATAGTAACATATTACACTGGGGCCCTGCGGATGAGACTGCGGCCATGCCCCCAATAATGTTAAGAACAACAATTTCAAATAGGTTTCATGATATGATCCAAACTATTTTCGCATATGAATCTCGAGAGAATGGGACACACTGATGCATAAATTCAGACCGGCTCAGTGATCCAACCAGCGCGACGGTGACGCCTTAAAACAAGCTGCACATTCGGCGCCTCGGATGAAACAAGCAGGTAACTTTCGCGACCACAAAAGGATATTAACCTGGCAGCACCAAGACAACACGGCGCCCCGGATCGAACCCGGTAAATACCGGTAGTGCAATCCACCCTAGTGGGCCTGATGACATAATCGTCCCTGGGCCCGCCGTCGACGACGTACGTGGTTGCTAGACGCAATGACTACATGGTCGCCGTGCTGTCATAGAAGGCACGTTCATCACCACTGAACATTGGTCTGAACCCTGCCCTCTTCAATCCCAAACCTGTGTCGGGGGACCTTTATCCGTTACTTCAAAAGGGCCCGGGCCGTTACTATACGTACGTGTATATTGTTGGGCTTTTTGGTGCACGTAAACTGAGTCATCGTACCATTATTGTGTAACGCGTAGGTGACACGGGTGCAATAAACAGTACGCGTCATGTAGAACGGTGTGCACTATGAAGGTACAATGGCACATAATTATGTGTAACGTACATATGGAAACTAACAGACAAAACAAGAACTACTAAATCAACGCCAAACTTACCCGGCTAATCGAATTAAACACTTCAAAACATCTGCCTGCAAAGATGGCTGAAGCAGCTGTCGAATCAAATTCTCAGTACTTTTGTCATACTTGCGATGTTGTGATCAACCCCGTTCTTCCGGTAAAGACAAGCAAATGGTTGGATAGAATTGTAACGTTCA
>JAIPMN010048160.1:0-19073 GCA_020650975.1 Apostichopus californicus | reverse complement strand
AGCCCTGGGGAAATTGAAGCTAACAAGTAATGGTCCCAAAATTTAATTGCGATAAAGCTTCTTAAAACAGTTTCAATAGAACACTGTAGCTGAAAGTTCTCGCTTTCCATTTATTATTTTCCAGAAATACAGAGTCGGAGAAGAGTCCAACCGGAGAACAGTCCACCGGGAGAACGGTCCAACCGGAGAACGGTCCAACGAGAGAACTGTTCAACCCGAGAACGGTCCAACCGGATAACGGTTCACTTTGACGGTTACTTGTGAGGAACAGATACTCTGAAGGTGGCAGTAACATGCTTGTGAAATTTGGAGGAAAGTGTGATCATTATTCTACTTTCTAGCATATTTGGAAGGAAAAAAATTGATGACAGATTTTCGATCCCGAATGTTGATTCGGTCGACTTAATAATTGATTAACTTAGCATCCCTGGATGCTCTGTATATATATCTATATACTCACTGCATTTGCCACAGCACGGTGCGAAGAGCATATTGAAGTCATGTTCGCAGTATTTCCTCCCCTCAAACTGTAAAAAATGAAAAGAAAGGGAAAAAAACAGGATGGGATTAATATCACCAATAGAGGATATAAGGGCATGCTGAGAGCTGTACTCTTGTTGCAAGCCATGACATTCTAATTTACTACTGTTTCCTGTTACGTGTTGCACTGAGTTGCGTACAGTACTGGCATGTATACATACTGAATGTGTAACTGTTTCCAGAATCTTTTCTCAGTAAAGGTACACTTGTTGACATTCAGGGTTTGAGGATTTTGAACTAACTTGGATCAAAATAATTTGTGAAAGCATCTACATAGACATCGAGTTTGGTCAAACACATGTTAAAATTGGAATAATACATGGATATTATGCCTATAAAGGCACTGTACCGTATGCCATGAAAAAGGCTACCAACGATACAGTTAGATACAATATGGTCACATTTTTTTAGCTCTACACTATTACTACTGTGCATATATACAGAATTGCACATAAACCATATATAGACCATGCAGTGATAATGTGTGCACATGTTCTCAAACCACGGCAGTGACTGTATTATATACTGGCATGCTCAGATTAAAACTTTGTACACAATGTTTCAATATTGAGATCAACTCCCAATACCCAACAGGCCTGTCCACCCCAACCAACGATTCTTCTTCATAAGTTTCTGATGAAGGGCAAAATGTGCTGTACTCCGATCGCATTATCTATATGAAGACCACGGTGAGAGTTTGGACCCAATCCTCAACACTGCAACGATTAAGAATGTATGCTGATGTACAGTACCTACCTGTAGGGTACTCCCATGACCGAAATGGGCTCGTGACATTGCATGGGATGTAAAAGAACTGAAGGTTTTACTACTGTACATGAAGTTGTTCACTTGGAACAAACTGTTACATCCCACTGACAAATTAAAACTGAGCTCCTAATTGTCAAACAAGTGCTTTTCAAAGGAAACTTACATAAAGACTTATCTTTTCTACAAGAACATTTTCTTGACGCTAAAACGAAACTGACCATTGCCGGACTTTGGATATTAGGCACTGATATAACTTTTTTTTATTGAATGATTGAACGATCAATTTATTTATTTATTGTAGTACATTCAGCAGGCTCAGATATTATAAAGTACATACTTTTTGAATAAACTAACTAATACCTTTTAAGCTCATGTTTAGACAAATTAAAGTGAAAGAAAATTGTTAAGTATGCAACATACTGTACTGTACACACACATAGATCTATACTGTAAATCATGTGTCTGCCAAATTGTCTAAAAGGTACATACAGTACTACATTACTAGTGTACCTAATGTGTAGATTATATCAGATTATTGAATAGAAGGGTACCATCACATTTCAGGTAAAAGCTTAATTTCATATTTGTATTGCATACAGGGCATGTACTAGTCTACAGTATGTGTAAAACTTGTGAAGTTCCCAAGCTACAATGTGTGGTGTGCAGCAAAGGTATGCAGCCACTCCTTGCACAGTATGTGAACATGTTGTATCATGTAACCCTACAGTACATATGTATTTTATAAACAATTTATCATATACTGTGAAATTTGACAGGGTTGTTATGTAAGGACCTTACAGTTACATGCTAGTACAGTAGCAACAGTACAGTAATTTCAAACATTTTTTTACGGTACAACTGTGTTTATCACTACGACAATTCCATTTTGTTTTTTGGCAATTACTTATTTATCAGCTAGAAGTTTTCTTGCATTGAAATAATCATATTACTAAGTATCACAACCTAATCTATCATACAAAACTAATCAACAATTTTCAATAATCTTAATATTTTTGTATCATGGACATCTTTCTCAAAAGAAACTTTTATGACCAATCAAAGCATTTATGAGAAACTGCATCGTTATTTAGTTTTCAGAGCTGAAGGGTAAAATTTACCAGAATCATCTTGGCTGACTAAGCTGAAGCCTAGCCATGCCAGCATGGACCATTTATATCACAGACTTTGCCAGCATGGACCATTTATATTACAGACTATGCCAGCATGGACCATATATATTACAGACTATACCAGCATGGACCATTTATATTAGAGACTATACCAGCATGGACCATTTATATTACAGACTATGCCAGCATGGACCATTTATATCACAGACTATGCCAGCACGGACCATTTATATTACATACAATGTACAGACAATATATCAGTATACAATATTTTACCCAGATCTTTTTAATTGAATATAGATAGGAAATTGGTCTTTTCATCAAGGAATAAACACATACAGGTTATTGGTTTCTCAGCCAGTTATGAATATTTCTTACTTGATGTGCCTGTACAGTATTTGATATTATTAAGGACAGGTACATCTGCACCAAATGTGTAAACTGCACTGCCATGTATAACTTAGTGTATGTATGTAATATGTATAGTGTTAGGCAACAGTTCAAGGACTTGCAGCTCATTGTACAGTACCTATGACTCACAAAGTCCCTTTATTCCTCCCTATTGAGTCATTGAAACATTACAATCTGAGGGATACATACTGCAATATGTACCTGTACATAGTAAACCAGAAGAAGTTGTTTCTTAACATAAATGTATCCTACTTAAACATTAATGTTACATAATGACATACTATGAGTTAAGTACTACTGTACAATGTACAGTACACTAGTACAGTAACATACTGTAAACAAATTACTTAGTTCAAATGTTAACACTATGACTTACACAGTTTATAGTATATATACTTGACGTATGAATGTTTTGACAAAATTATCAGATTTCAGAAACCAATCTTGGAGGTTTTTCTTTGAAAAGCTCCAGGTTTGAACTATTTGTTTGGTCTTCTGGGGGTGGACCAGGGTGGGGACCTGGCAGTTCTTCTGCATGATAATGTATTGCATTGTATCGTTGTACGCTGCCTGCACAATGTACAGGATACTATACTATACAGTGTAACGTTAACTGTATGGTGCAATTATACGAACTTTAACACTTTACGATGCATACTGTAGCTCATCACTAATGCAAATCCTGAACTTGTTTGCATTTATCCCAATAGCCAGAACAGCACAATGAGACGTTTTCATCATGCAATGTTTATTCTCAAAGCAGAGGTCAAAGGTTAATCTCCATATCAAACATATCCTGACTTACTGAACTACACTGTCTACTTATATATGTGATGTTTTTTTGTCATTGATCCTTGTGTGGAATAATTTACTTATACACAGTTTGGAATAGTGAGACTAGTTTTCAATAACAATGAAAATCTACTATAATGCCCTTAGGTTGGATATCAATTTCAGGGGTCTCGGAAAACTAACAGTAAAGTAAGAGTAAAAGTTTTTTTAAGGAAAAATTGATATCAATTTCATAGACTGGTTCCATATCTCATAAAGATCCTCCTAAAATGATGGCGAAGGCATTTTTGAGTACAAGCAATTGAAATATTGTTTCTCTATGAAAATTTTATGCTGATTTCAAAAAGTCTGGACCCAAGCTGAATTTTGTGGGAACGTGTGCCTAATTTGCATAAATTCAAAATGGCCGCCAACTTTATGATTTGGGTGTATAACTCAAGATTCAAGACTCGTAGAGACTTCGTTCTTATGTCTATACTTTTGTTTTCAGGGTCAAAGAATACATTTATAACATTAGTTGTATGATTGGATAATAAATGTTTACACTTAATTTGCATAAATCCAAAATGGCCCCCATTTTGATGCTTTCATCAGGGGTCTTGGAAAACTAACAGTAAAGAGAAAAAAAGTTTCTTTAAGGAAAGCAAAACTCTTTGAAATGGAAATTATGTTAAGCTTTTCCTTGTAGATACAACAGTGTATGGTTAGAGGAGGGTTTTATGGGACATGATTAAAAAGGGGAAATGTTATAAATGAAAGTTACCATACTGTAGTCAGTAAAATACAAGCAAACTGATGTGTCTGTTAAAGATATAGATTGCTTTCAGGTCCTGAATATAAAGTTTGGTGGGTTGGGGAGTGGGGATGATCATTATAACGTGCTATGACGTCTTAAACAAATTATGTAAGTGTCATTTTGTGTACTGTACATCTAGAAAGGACCAAGTATATGTAGTATTTTATTTAAGAGAGAAAAGGTTCAGATTCTTCACAATTGCAGACACAAAGTAACAACATTTAGATTAATGCCAGGACAAGACTTTATACTGTACATCTCCGTAAACCTTATCATTTTGCTCGCAATGTACGGTGGCTTGACTATACTTGAAAGCAACCTTCCCTGAAGTGTCAAAAGGCCAACTTCTTCTTCTGAATAATTTAAGGACAAAATCTGTGTACTTATCACCTCTTTTTATGGAATGTAACAGTTCCCCCCCCCCCTTAAAACTAGGCTCTTGAATAAATAATCCAGCAGAGTAAAATATTATAGCTCAGTAATCAATTCTCTTGAAGGGGCCTGAAACAGTAAATTAAACGTTTGATGACAGTGTGGGATAACGGTGTTGTAGACAACAGGGGGAACAACAGAGTTAGAAGAAGTTGAACCTGGCATCCCTGACATGTTGGTTAGTCTCGAACTACAGTATAACCTGTATTCATTAACTAACACACACATATGTATGTAAATTCATAAGCGTATGGAAAGGAGTATTCACAGGGGGGAAGAGGGGGGTAGGTATTTTGCCCATGAAAATTTCCTTGATCGACAAACAATCATGATATGAATTTTTGGTTAATTTGCCCCGAAAAATAAACAATTTTTGGGCTGCCGCCGAAAACCGCAACCCCGACCCCTCGCTTTGTATGCCTACTACTGTATACATCACACTGTAACAGCCTGCTATAGTATGTACAGTACAAAACAGGATGTGGTTAAGTGGGTGATCTCCTTCCATAGTTAAACCTGTATTTGTATGTACGTACTTCAGGTACTGTACCTACATAGGCCTACCTACACTACCTGCACTTTTGAAACTATTGAATGTTTACTTTCCTGTGATGTCGATGAATGAATCAAAATGTTTCTTACAATTGTTTTCAAATGTGTGATTAACTAAGCATACTGTACATATAGTATTGCACATGCGCTATACAACAAGCCACACACTGCATAACCTCAATGCAAATAACTTATTCAGTTTTGGGCTCCAGACAGTACTTTTAAGTATCTCTTAATTTACCCTGAAAAAAGCTCTGTCTCTATATTAAAGATGATGACCGTTGACCTTTTTCAACGATCACTAAACCCCTAGCACTGTATCCTATGGTCACAGTCCACAATACGACAAACACTGTAATACTGGGGAAGTAATCGCTTGATTATAACAGGACTCGATAGTCCATAAAATACCGTAAAAATATGTTGCCATGGAAACTGCAGTGGGCGTATTTACAGTCCTGCAGTACTCACTGCTGCACACTTTGTTGATTAAATGTCATGGCAGGGCAATAACACTGTACAGTAGATGTTCTTGCTTCAATGGGCAACAAATATAAAACAGCCGATCTTGCTGCTTATATGTACAGTAACTTAACTTGCAGAGTTATTTACAATCATAAAATTCCACAAGTACCTAACATAGGTTTTTATTATTGAAGTGGTAACTGAGTGGTGCAATTTGTCCTAGTAACACGATTTCTGTCAAGGGAAATTTCGGTCAGGAAATTACAGACTGTAGACTTTGCGAATGGTAGATTTGCTCGGAGGTGGTGGACATTGACTCTGAAATGGTGGTCTGCACTCTGCAGGGGTGCAGTGATAACATTTACAAGTTTATAGACTTTAAAGGGTGTGAAGACTCGTGCAAAAAGAAACGTATAATGTCGGTAATCTGACCTAGTTTCGAATGAGGTGTAACAGAAGTGTTAGACACCACCATCGTTCCCAGAAAATACACACACAACTTGCTACCATCGGTAATTAGACACTAGTGTACAGTCAGTACATACAGCTGCGGTCAATACCCACAGCACAGTGTATAATCGATACAGCGATGGACATCTCAGGTCCAGCTAAAGATAACAAGGTATCACGTTTCATTACTGTCTGCATTTGGTAGCGACACAAACAAAACTTCCCTTGCAAGCAACAGAAAGTTAACTTTTTCAGATGGCCGCACACGGTTTGGGGCGAGTCTTCAATGCCTTTAATGGGAACGATGCAATGTAGTAGGGTCAAGACTGGTGATATGAAGTATTACATCTTCTTACCAACCTATGGGTTTAATCAGCTACTGAAATATTAACTGGAGTATATCAATTTAAAGGAACCTTTCTCCATCTTGTGTTGAACTTGGTAAATCTGCTACAAGGTTCTTTAAAGTGATCCCATAAACAGCTAGCAGTTCTTTATTTAGTACTTAGTAGCTTATTAACAGTCAAGTTTCAAGTCGAAAAAGAAAAGTCTCAAAACATGAATATGAGGACACTTATAATGATTGATGATATTTGAATGGCAAAAGAATATAATAAGCCATAAAAAGTTAATGACATTACATTTATGCTCTTCATTGTTATGTTGCAATCTATTATCGAAGCAAAAACCCCAGATGTGTTGCTTACTGAGATATTTAAGTGAAAAAGGTGAACATTGGGAGCAGTCTTGTATAATGAATGGGTACATATTACCAGGGACACACTGCATACAGACTGTACAATATGTAGGCTACATTACTTAGAGCTCTCTGTATGTTAACCCATTTAAGAACTGTCAAAACCGTTTTTATAGTGTCATATATACTGTGCTTCAATGTTTAACATGCAATTAGGTAAACACAGAGCAAATTGCTGAACATACAAAATGGGAACATTAGAAAAGATTTAAGGCAGTTTTCTTTTATTTTTTAAACGTTATTTTTTTATAAGCCTATAAGACAATAATGCCCCAAAACAAATTGCAGTACCTTACTGACATGAATATTTATGAACCATAATACTTACCTGTCCAACCTACATGTATGCACTCCAAGATCTACCTAACAGGTCTACTGAAAATTGATAACATTTTAGGACTGTATCCCCCATCAAGAGTTAAGGGAGTTATGCAAAGTCATTTATTCCATTAATGGTCGTACTGATATCCAGAAAGCAAACTTGTATGTCAGTTGCAGTTGCACACAATGTAATTGTATGCTTTTGCAGGTGCAAAACCATAGTTTGGGAAAGCAAGATGGAATCTTGAACAAAATGGTATCCGATTGAACTTTACAGTGTATATTTCAAAGTTAGAGGTAACATGCAACAAACGATAAATTTAGCAAATTTATATTCAGTGCAAGTACAGTAGGAAAAAAATTGAGCTCACCTCAAAAAAGGTTCCTTCAGGGAAAGGTTGAAAACATTGGGCACATCTTTAATGAAGAGAAAAGTATTAAGTTTTAATGTACCATATATACCAATATAGAAAATTATTTAAAATTTAGTTTCAATTAGTTAAATTTAGTAAAAATTATTTAACACCCCAATTTTTGGAACATTTATGGGAGGAACAATGAGGGAGAAGATAGAGTGGTGAGAGTGAGGGGGTTGTTGGTACTTTAGAGGGGAAGAGACAGTTGAACAATTTAGTGGTTATTTTACTGCCTACTTTTAATTGATATACTTACACAAAACAATCTTCGTGCCAGCATTCTCCACCAGAATTGACTATTCTCTCATCTAACTTGAATCCGTCATGACATCGAGTACAGAGGGCTGTGGATGCCATGTCTGACCTGTGACGAAAAATATCACATTTATGTAGCAAAATATGGTAATAATTATTTGGAGATTCCTCTTAAAACAATTACACAATTAGTGATGTAGATTTTACTGACTACAATAAAGTCATAAAAATATGAAATTTGTCTTGAGAACTTGGTGACAACTACACTATGGTCAGAAAGAACACTATCCCTTCCCTTCCCTACCAACCCCCTAGTGTGGGAGAACTTCCCACAAAATCCGGCACACATTTCTGATAAATTATTACGAAATAATATCTGACAGGATAATATGATACATCAACGTGACCGGTGAAAGTTATGTACTCATTGTTTAGAAGCTCTACAGACGTAACTTAGCAGAGCTGGTCAGGCATCACGTAACTTCCATATCAAATGTATTGAATGACACTGTATGTGCACAACTTTTATAACATACAGCTTTTTAAAGATACAGTATATCCACTTGTAAGTGACCTCTGGCATGTCCACCTCTGGAATGTATCAACTTTGGATATATATCCCTACCAGCAGTTCCAGGGTTGTGAAA
The DNA here is from genome assembly GCA_020650975.1 of Apostichopus californicus. Taxonomy (NCBI): domain Eukaryota; kingdom Metazoa; phylum Echinodermata; class Holothuroidea; order Aspidochirotida; family Stichopodidae; genus Apostichopus; species Apostichopus californicus. The sequence continues at coordinate 10,341 of JAIPMN010048160.1, read as the reverse complement.
AGCTATCGACAGTAAAGGTCTCAGCAGGTCTAGTATTTACAGTAAGCGATAACAGACTACATAGCCATTATTTCTTTGCGAAATATATGACACATGGATTAACTACTACTTGATGGAATCCAGTTGGATACTGTAGGACTTGCCTAGATTAAAACATTTATTAGGGTCTCAGTTAGGCCTGGGCCTACCAAGTAACACAGAAATTTGATATAGTAAGCCTGCTTATACTGTACATACTAACATCAGACCTTGAATAAATACCACCACCAGAATTTCTGCTTTTCATCAAAACTTGATATATATCTGGCCAAATCTTAACAAAACTGAGCAAGTTGTGGCTAACTGTTGGAAGGAAATTTCAGCACCGTAACAGTTTAACTTGTTCCCAAATTTGGCGACCCCCAGAATCGAATGAATTCATAACTTATGAAAACAAGTTAAAAGTCCCCATCTGATACGAGTGGTTATGCTAGAGTAGAGTGTTTCCATTGTGATATGGACTATTTGTGGTCACAATTTACAGCTTAGCACTAGCATATTTTCTTTTAACCATTCAACAATGTATGCCTACTTCGGTATTTCTCAGGGCTTGATATGAAGGCTAGACACTAACACATAGTTAGAAACACTTTCAGGCGAATGACAATTTTTAAATTGTAAGTCTGGCAAGCATTAGACTCTGACTCTCTGAGTAATACTTCATAGGCCTAAATTAGGCTTTGGAATTACTCCTTGCTAAATGCCTAACTTTTACTTTTGTTAGGCTGATACTATATTAGTCGCCTCCACTAGGTCTACATAATACATTTACTTGATCCGCCGTTCCACTAGGCCTAACGTTAGTAATGTAATCATCAATTAATACGAGATGCCTAAATTAATTATGTTTAGTTGTAACCTTAGGGCCTATGATGAATGCCAGTAAGGTGAAAAATATGTGTGGAATTCCATCCTAGCCTGCGGGAATACCTTACACAGCAGTGAACAAGTGCTGAATGACTAGCAACTTACGTTGTGCGTGAAATATTACAACAGAAAATGACGATACAGATGAAAGGAAGGATAAAGAAACGTTTGGAAATTTGAAAATAGTCCTCGCACAACCAGCTTCCGTATGACAGTCAACTTGAACTTACGCTTTTGTCATGGGCGGCATGAATACTTCAATTGATTGCTAGGCAAATAGCGGAAAGGTGGGTCAATGAAATCTTGTCAGGATATCGGAAGCTGACAGACTTGTGTATATTCTGATATAGCGTCCTCGCTTTTCACGTCTACATCCTGTGCATATGTGATCGTGAAGAAATAATATGTTTGCGCCCTCTATACCAGAAACATGTAACGCTAGAAAAGAGCAAAGGCATTTATAGCAAGAAATTGATTCGAACCAGTGACCTGTTGAATACAAGGGAGAAAATGTCATGTGACCATGCAAAAGTCCCTTTGACTTGCACACTGAAATGTCACAGCAATGTCGTATCAATGTCGTATCTCAAATTTTCTTATCACGACTTTGTAAATCTTTAGCAACGAAGCCAAACTTTTTCGACACCTGTAAACAATCCTCTTTACTTACCACTAGACAAATGCATTACCCCTGCGGCCCGAGAGTCAATAAGGGAATCCCGAAAAATCATGGAGGAGGATCGAAACATATGGGATAAAGGGATAGCAGGGTTCGTTGATATAATCATGGAAGTAAACACATCTTTTTTTACCTCCATGATATAATCCAAGTGCGCTCTATAAATGGTTGCTTGGATCACGTCATTACATTGTTTTCACCCATCGGTTGGTTAACTGAGCTGTCAGAACATAGGGACGCCATTGTCAACATTTTTCTCGGATTTCCCTGGGTTGACATATATTGATGTTGTACCACAATTAATTGCAGGAGGTTCATAATATGAGCATTTCTTGCGACAATGGTAAGCCTTCCAGGCGGATGTACCCGGCGGATGTACATTTTATGGGATGGTGATTTGTTTAGAGATGGTTTTCAATTACATATCAATATCATTAGCAGATTCATAAATCTGAGAAATTATGTTAAAACCTTAACTTTAGCCAAAGAATCGAACAAATGTATTTCCATTTTCGATGAAATGACCTCTCACTTGCATCTATTTCAACTGTCCACACTGAATGTAGTATATTTATTTGCGTTATACTACCTATATGGGAAATTCCCCCACAGTGAATTTAAAGATAGGCTAGTAGCGCGTATTTCAGATTAAGTTGCAAAGCTGAAACTTGAGATTCGCATATCAATAACATTCTAATTGAATTCGTTATATCACTAGATCAACCTGGCATGTGATTGAACAGAGGAAATGTATATATCAGTAGTTAATTATGAGATGATATAGTCGCCTTCATAAAGCTATGTGATCTACCAATAGCCTTAACATATTGAGTAACTTACAAATACATTGCATATTATAACAGTCGACTATCCTTAGCATGCCGTAGCCAATCCGTGACTTTCACGCCACCTTCAAAATGATACCAGTATACTGGCTATACCCAGTCTGAGCATGCTTCGAAATGTAAATACTAAATACTACGTCATATTGCAACTATTACAACTGCCCTCGCAAATGCACACCAATAAGTATGTGCATCATGACACAGAATGGTAACACTTCAGATCCGAAGCTGGTATGACGACGATGGTGGGATACTGAAATTGTGATCATTCATAGGCCTAGGCTAGAGTTTAGTGTTACTTCGGCATACATTCCTTACGCTAAGTATAAGCTGCTGTATAATACTGATGCTGACGACTAAATTAGACATAGGCCTAGGCCTAACATATGCCTAAACTGAGGCGCTAATGTCGATGGTATTTACTTCTGCTCGTATGTTCTTACTGAGCAAGTTCGGTCTTGCATACGTGACATTAGGAACGAAGGATGTAGGCAAGGGGATGGATAGTGAATTACTAATTGATCATGGAAGTATGGCAGAGATATTGTGTGTTAGATTTGATATTTCAATGCTAATAATGCCAAAGTTTAATATTTGGCCGTGGCTATTCTTACGACTAGTCGTAACAATTATCTATAAACTATTCTTACGACATCGGCGAATTCATGCGCTGTAAAGTAAATAAAGCAACTGTGCGTTTAGTAGGGGTAACCATAACCCTAACCCCTAATCCTATCCCTAACCCTAACTGGAAATAATTGTTACTCATGGTCGTAAAAATAGTACTCCTGGTTGTAAAATAGCAACTGCGCATGCGTAATCGGCAATTATTCTTACGACTCGTCGTAAGAATAGACACTTTGTTAATATTTATGTACATATATGCTAGTTTAATGGAATACTGGACACTTATGATGTGATATGTGGAATGATCGTGGCACGATGTAACTTTTTTTTTTTAATGCAGCAGTTCGAAAAAGTTGTCGTAATTCTTTTTTTATATGGTTAATGTTTTTCCTTTCTACAGGATCATTGATCTTCACATCACATTGACAGCTGTTAAATCTGAGGGTTCAAAATGACCCATTGCTTACGGCTATTACAGAGGCCGTATCAAACTCTCGGATGTTTGCCTGCCAGATTCTCCTGCTATTCGAATGTCGCTAGAGGAAAAATACAGACTTCAAGCTCTTCAACATGTGACCTTAACTCAGTATATTTGAAGAAACGTTCAGGTTTTGGTGAGTGTTCAGGCCAATACCATTTGTCAAGAGTATGTATATTGCATGCCATGGGTTTTTGAAGCACTTGGTATAAGTTTTTCATCTGATGGCAAATTGCGATTCTTAAGACAGATTCTCTTCAAGATTCTTGGTTTGTTGTTCAAGCTTAACAAACAGAAAACATTCAGTTGATTGATGTCTTAATTTATTAATATTATTATCAAATTTTGGTTCAGATATTATTGAGGATAGATTGGGTTACCAAATGAAAGTGGTTAGATTTTTAACATATCACTTAATTCTTTACTCATTGTCAAGCTTTATTTTAAAGAAAACACAAACCCAAACATCATTATCTCAGAAAGAACAACTGCCCCCCGAAATAGCTAAGAAAATTTTTGTTCCATTTGGGAGATAGGGTATACCTAAACCTACAGTAGTTTTAATGTCCTGTCGTATGATTTAGTAAACCTGTGATGTTATAGTGCCCACTATAGACATGAAACATTTTGACCTTCTCTACGATTTTCTTTATTTTTCATATTTGCAAAGTAAATGAGAATGTTAACAGTATATGTATCAAAATTGTAGTAAGTCCATACTCAAAATTGTACACTTTGCATTGTACAAATTCTTTATACACCATACTGTATAGAGTTATATATGCCAAAAGAAAATCTTGAGAATTTAATTCTAGGATAAAGTTATGTAGTAATAAGTATTGTACTTTTCTTGTCTCCTTTTCCATGGATGCAGCAAAGATGTAAGAAGTAAAGATAAACAGCAGCAAGGAAATATAGTTTGTACATGTACAGACTTCACATCGTCGATATTTTCTGTAAAACTCTGTTATTTGCTGGAAATACTGGAAATAAAATTGAAAGAACAATTGATGTAATGAAAAACTCTTATTCTAGCATATTTGCCTGTACTTGAGTCATGTATGGGAAATCTGGTATTTTAGATAGTACTTTAAGAATGAGTACTTAAGTCATATTGGAAATTTAGTGTATAGGACTTTAAGAATGAGTATAGTCAAGGCTTCATAATTGACGCACCCCCGTAATTGACGCACCTTCAATTATTACTAGCAACGATACAGCAGACCACCTAAACTTTTTGCAGTCAAGCAGAATTACATATTTCATGAGATTGAATCCATTTCAGGTATTTGCTGACCAAATTGTGGTATTTTTTAAGCTTTTAACACCCTCCCCCCAGTTTTGCACGTTTTTTGGGCATTTGGAAATCTTACATACTAAAAAATAACCAACATTACCTCAATATGATAACACTACTCTCTGGGACCTGACCTGTCTGAGCTTAGAGGCTCAGAGCATAGCAAACAGCATCTCAAGTCAATGGATGTATACTAAGGCCTACACTACAGTTAGCTTATCGACGAATGTGTCAATTTAGGGGTATGAAAGAACTTGACACGGCAGACATTTTGTGGTCAAATTCTGCTCAATTTAGGTGCATAAGCACAGAACCTTAAATATTTTGAGATCATAACATATTTCTGAGGAACTATACATATGAAAAACACATACAGTTGAGTGATTTGGATTTTTCCTAGATAGATAGATATCGTTGATCAAATCCTTAAGTGCGTCAATTATGAGCCCACCAATGCTACTTCATATTGGAAATCAATCTAGTAACATATATAGTACTTTAAGACTGAGTAATTGAGAGTCATAGTGGAAATCTAGTAAGATAGTACTCTAAGAATGAGTACTTAAGTCATATTGGAAATCTAGTTTAGATAATACTTTAAGAATGAGTACTTAAGTCAAATTGGAAATCTAGTATAGATAATACTTCAAGAATGAGTACTTAAGTCATATTGGAAATCTAGTATAGTACTTTAATAATGAGTACTTAAGTCATATTGGAAAATTAGTGTATAGATAGTACTTTAAGAATGGGTACTTAAGTCATATTGGAAATCTAGTATAGATATTACTTTAAGAATGAGTACTTAAGTCAAATTGGAAATCTAGTATAGATAATACTTCAAGAATGAGTACTTAAGTCATATTGGATATCTAATATAGTACTTTAATAATGAGTACTCTTAAGTCATATTGGAAATCTAGTATAGATAGTACTCTAAGAATGAGTACTTAAGTCATATTGGATATCTAGTATAGATAGTACTTTAAGAATGAGTACTTAAGTCAAATTGGAAATCTAGTATAGATAGTACTTTAAACATGAGTACTTAAGTCATATTGGAAATCTAGACTATAGATAGTACTTTAATAATGAGTACTTAAGTCATATTGGAAATCTAGTATAGATAGTAGGCCTACTTTAAGAATGAGTACTTAAGTCATATTGGATATCTAGTATAGATAGTACTTTAAACATGAGTACTTAAGTCATATTGGAAATCTAGTATAGATAGTACTTCAAGAATGAGTACTTAAGTCATATTGGAAATCTAGTATAGATAGTACTTCAAGAATGAGTACTTAAGTCATATTGGATATCTAATATAGTACTTTAATAATGAGTACTTAAGTCATATTGGATATCTAGTATAGTTAGTACTTTAAGAATGAGAACTTAAGTCATATTGGATATCTAGTATAGTTAGTACTTTAAGAATGAGTACTTTTAAGTCATATTGGAAATCTAGTATAGATAGTACTTTAAACATTGTAATTAAGTCAACTTGGAAATCTAGGCTATAGATAGTACTTTACGATTGCATACTTAATGTTGTGAGGTTTGTACAGTGGTATGTTAACTGTCCCATGAAGGTTGTCTGTGGTTACTGTATATAAACCATACATATTCAATTTGTACCATGTCAGACTTTGATACCAGCAAACTGATATTGATTTTTTATAGTTTAATTACTGCAAGTTTATTGATGTGGATCGACTGAATCAGGGCTGTATATTATTTCTCGAAAGAAGTCTGATATTAGTGATGGTGGTTTATCTGTTTGTAAGATTGCACTACAAACAAATCAAGGTTATTTGTGTAATATTGTGTTCTAGTGTCACGTGAAATCATACTGTATGCAGAAACTTTCTGTCTTGTTCTGAGAAGTATAATAATAAACTAAAGATCTGCAAACAGTGCACCGATATAGAAATGATAAAACTTGAAAATTATTAATGTTATATAAAAATGTGATTCTAATTCTAATATGATAAGAATCAAGGGTTGAAATAAGCGGGCGCCCAGGCGCTATTTGCGCCCGCAAGCACTAAAATAGCGCCCCTGGAAGATACATGAAAATGCAATACGCACGGGCGCTTCTTTGTCGGCAAATAAGCGCCCGCATACTCCTGTAAATATCAGCCTTATCATGCGCTGCACAGAAGCCTGAAACTACATTGCATGCTAGTGCTATATAGTAACTGCTAGCGATTTGATAAATCACTGATCGATCGAGTGCATGCACAATAGAACTGGTGCACATGGTTTATATATCGCACAACACCTGTACTGATACGTACGTACATGCCATACTTGAATTTTGTTTCTCCTTTTTAGCTCCTGGTAGTGAGGAAATAGCTCCTGGTACTACTGAAATTGCCGCGAACCAGGAGCCACTTTCTTAGAAAGTGGCTCCTGGTCCACAAATCCTTATTTCAACCCTTGATAAGAATCTGCAAATACCATTCAAAATTTGAAGTTGGGAAAAATAGAAGCATATGACACTTTCTTTAATTTAAATGCTCAGAAATCTGTATATTAATGTCACACATAAATCTTGATTAATAGCAGTGAAAGTTTCTTGGGGAAAAATTAATATGTTTTTCCAACATTCTAACCTTGGAAGATTATTTCCATGACATTGAGAATGATTTAGAGTAGAGGATGTAAAGACTGTTACTAATGAATTGAAGAATTCAAAGCCCCTCCCAACCCCCACCCACCACCCCTGCCACCACCCTGACCACCACAAAAATCTGTCAAAAGACAGTAACAGATGGGTAAATTATTTAGATTCACTGTTCAAATTAGAAAGTGACCAAAAGTCCTTCTTTGACAAATTTCAGAGAAGTGTCGATTATTTATTGTTCTAATTTAATTTTTTGTAGATTTATTGTTTAAATCAAGTCTAGAATCATTTTATTAAAAAGTAATTTTCTGGATAATTTGGCTTATAAGTTATAAATCACACTTCTTCACAAATTCAGAAAACATGAGAAGTTATCTCCATGGATGTATAATTTGATTAAACCTCATGCGGAAAACTCTGTGTGGATTTTTAACACCTGAGTTAAAAGAAAATCTTGTTTGTAAATTATCAAGGAACATATAATTTTTAGGTACAGTGATTGCAGCTAGTTTCTAATTTAAATTTCATTTGAAGTTCAATACAGAACAAGCTACATGTAGTTAATGCCAACATAGATCTATTTTGGCCATAATAGTTTAACTCCATACTGTACATTCACAAACAGTAGGCACCTGCGTATCATTCAAAACTTGGATGGAAATTATAGTCAAAATATGTGCATGCATACATTCTGACTAATTATTAAGTTAATATTGAGTATTTTAGAGAGCATATTAACCTCTAGGGTACTATACTGTAGTTACAAGCGCACGAGACCTCATTTAATTACAGGCCAGGGAACAGTTACATATAAATACTTAATAAGATGCATGGTACCAAACAATTTAGGAGAACTTCACTCATTTTTTATGTCATTCATGAAAAATGTGTGAGTACAAAAAACTTAATTTGTCCCCCAAAAACCATACACTCCAAAAAAATGTCACCAAACCAAGAAGAAAAGGAAGAAAAAAAACTGATTGTTAAGCAGGAGTTGCCAGGTGTTGAAACTAATTTAAATAACCATTTAAATATTAATGTGTTATTAGTTTTTTATTTATCACACTTTGTGTATAATATCTCCAATGGTTTAGTCCAATCAGCTAGCTTTCAGAAGTTGTATACATTCAAACCAAATCAGTAAACAGTGGATTACTTGTCACCATATATGCTATGTGATATCATCTCCCACATGTTGACAATATGTTGATTATTGTGCAGCATACATATGTAGGGTATTAAACAGCCATATATATACTACAGTATGCGACGTAGGAATGATTGTGTCCCAACTAAATTCTCTGTTTGAAGTATAACAAAAACACCAAAATGCACAACATTGAAGACAAACTTTCAATGCATTTCATTATCTGCTCAATACGTGCATGCATGCTGGTATCGAAAAGCATTTCCAAGCAACAGTCTCCGATCCCTCCCCCCACCCCCCCCCCCAATCTCCCGATCTCTCCCTTTAAACTGAATCAAAATTTGAAATGACTACCAAAGTTACCTGGTTGAATGGTTTTATCACTTATAAAGATTCAAAAGCTAAGTAAGCTTGCAATGGAGACCTACGAAAATAGAAATGAACGGGTACAGTATGCGTACAGTTGCCTAATTTGCATATTAAACAGACGATTGTTTGTTAAAAAATAAGAACGGGTTGCCGAGCGTTAAAATTGCAGAGTTTCTCATTGTACAAGATCTATTGTATTTAAACTTCAATACCAAATTCACAAAAGTTAGCCATTGAACTGAAGTAAATTCAGTTCAATCCACTATTGTGGAAGTATTTACCCCTTTGCTACAGTAGTCCCAACCGTGTGTTAAGAGTTTTACAGGCAATAGTTTCATTACCAATTAAACGAAGTAGTATACAGTTAAATACTTTGGAAACTAGTGCTGGTGATTAATCGTTTGGTATATAAGGTTTGCTACATCAGTGATGTCATTTTGATAATTGATTTTCACTACAGTCATTACAGTAATGAAACAAATAATCAACCCTGCTGCACTTTCTCCCACTCACATTCTCATCCTCTAGGCCTCAACCACCCTCCAACCCCCCCCCACACCCCCCTCCCTATCAGCCATATTCCTGTGCAATCCCTCTCTACTTTAAATTTCCTCATCAACCACCTCTCAGGGCAGTATTCTGATTTTATCTTACAGGTGCTACAACAATTCCTTTTCATCCTCACACAAGAACGGCCTCCCACGAAGCTGCTACTTTCGATAGCACCACCGTAGAAGTAAAGGACGACCATCTTCTGATGAGGGATGAAGGAGGGGGTAGTGTGAGGATACCTTTCTACTGGCTGCGAGACAATTGCAGGTATATCCCCCGAGTCACCCAATCTCTCCTCCATTATACTCGGTCTGGATGGCTTAAAGAATCTTATAATCACACAAGTTATGACAAGTTTTGCTTTACCATAGAATTTTGCTCATAAATTTGCTCAATCTGTACGAAGAGGTCAAAGTTTTGGCGGAAAAAGAGATACGTCGTCATGATTGTGTGATTTTTTTACTGGTACTCAGACAATGATACCAAAAGCAATCGTAGCGTTAGGAAACTGTTTCATAATTTGTATGCGTTAAAGGAAAGGCATCGTGAAGTTTCAAAACTGGTCAGTGCACACTGCCATAAAATACCTGTTAAAATTAGATTGTACCAATGATTGCTGGTGTTCCTCCGAACAACCTTGAAATGATAGATTGTAATTCATATACTTTGGAAACAGTAAAACTTTGACTGGATGCATGGTTAAATGACCGTTTATAAATCCCCCACTAGAGTTTTTAAAGCTTTGGGCCTATGAGGTGCTTAACAGGGTTTAATTGTAAATATCACAGCATCTTTCTTTCTTTTTTTTCTGA
>JAIPMN010048159.1:0-11427 GCA_020650975.1 Apostichopus californicus | reverse complement strand
ACCAAGTATGAGAATCACCAACATACCAAGTATGAGAATCACCAACATACCAAGTATTAGATTCACCAACGTAGCAAGTATGAGACTCACCAACGTAGCAAGTATGAGATTCACCAACATACCAAGTATGAGAATCACCAACATACCAAGTATGAGATTCACCAACATACCAAGTATGAGAATCACCAACATACCAAGTATGAGAATCACCAACATACCAAGTATGAGATTCACCAACATACCAAGTATGAGATTCACCAACATACCAAGTATGAGACTCACCAACATACCAAGTATGAGAATCACCAACATACCAAGTATGAGAATCACCAACATACCAAGTATTAGATTCACCAACGTAGCAAGTATGAGACTCACCAACGTAGCAAGTATGAGACTCACCAACGTACCAAGTATGAGATTCACCAACATACCAAGTATGAGAATCACCAACATACCAAGTATGAGATTCACCAACATACCAAGTATGAGATTCACCAACATAGATCATTTTGAGTTAGCTTGTTTACAAGGTTTTCAGTTTTTGACCACCGATGCCCTCATATGACTTTTGACCTCATCAAATAAACAATATCAACCAAGAACTCATTAAAGATATAAACATATTACTGCAGTATGAGACTCACCAAAGGTGAATTTATTGAGTCAGCCTGCACAATGTTTTCAGATGTTAGCCATTGCTGACTTCAAATGATCTCAAACCTTCACAAAACCAAAAACCAAGAATTCTTTGAAAATTACCTACACAAGAAATTCATCAACACTAAACTTATTGAGTAAACCATTTTACAAAGTTTCAGAGCCCAACCTTTCTGAACTCACATGACCTTTGGTTGCCCATACTACTAAAGTGAGGGACAATTACTGTCCATACATTAGGTTACAAGGTTTTCAGAGCCCAACCTTTGCCCATACTACTAAAGTGAGACACAAATGTTGAATTTGGGAAAAACTGGTTAAAATTAAAACAAGGATATTCTACTAAGAAAAATATAGCTTCTAATGAACTCATGAAAGACAAACATAAAACTAATTCTCATTCCTGAAACTTTACTCAAAGTGACCAAACTCAAACCCTTCTTCAATTAGAGTCCCTAATAAAACTAAAGTAACCCTCTTATGATACACAAATTATTCTCTCTCAGACAATTGATCAGGTTTATTCTACTTTTTAATGACTACCTTGGGGAAAGTATATTCCCAAAGTTGATTCGTAACCTTATTTCATCAAATTGTTTTTTTTTTTTTTTGCAAATAAAACTATCCTTGGATGAGTTTATACCTAATATTAAAGCTACTATTATTAAAATATGAAATAAAATTACACTATACATAGATTTACTGACAGCCAATAAACATAAAATTTAGCAGGGCTTGCAGAACAAATTGAACCAAACAATTTAAATACCATTCTACTTTAAGGGCTCATCAGTTAGAGTGGCTGAACTGCCAAGGCAAGGAAACAAGTGGATATGCTATGCAGCTTTCTAGGATCAAGAGAGAATTTGAAACATAAAGAATATTAAAAACTTCAAATATTGTCTTAACTTTATATTGAATATTTGTCAATGGAAAACGGTGTTGAAATATGCTCTTTTTGACCATACTTTTTATTGAAAGTTTACAAACCTTATAGTTTTGACTCAATCACACATACATGACACTGCTGTAGCCAATCTATACATTGACTTGTTTAAACATCGATCTGTTATGTGTGGCTACCCCGATCCCAAACGAAGGAATGCATCAATTCACAGATATAAAGAATCTCAACCATTTTGATTGAATGCCTGGACTAAGTTGAACAAATCCTGCATTTGTATAAACCCACTGATGTTTACTGCAAAGAACATTCTCCAGCTTGAACCTGTTTCTTACAGTTACACTGATAATATAATTTCAGGTTGTGTCAACCGTCTCGCAGTTGCAATATACAGTAGGTCTAATCTTTTTTAAAACAAGTTGTTATGTTTTGTCCAAGGGGAGATTTCATTTGGTATTGCACACTTATGTCACCAAAGGCTGACTTCAAACTGATAGTTCTTTGAATTTTCTGGAAAGATGAGATAATCTGAAACTGGTTAAAAGTATGTTGTCATAATAGCTCTGCAGGCTTTGGACAATCTCTGCTATTTGAGGTCCAGCATTTGCCACGTAGTCCAAGAAGTATCAAAGTTCCATTCGGTACCCTTTGATGAAAGGAAGTTTGGTCCCGACTTGCCTCTGGTATTGCAGATAACTCTCACCGAAAAAATGAACTAAGGTTATTTCTTCATCCTCTACTCTTTCTTTGAAAAATCTCCAAGATGCAAATGTGTAGGCGAAGAGACATAAAGGGTTGCATAGCAGAATCTGTTCAAGATAAAATGAAATTTGAAGTAAGTTATTTGCCTAGAATGAGATTCAATCTAGTAACTTTAAAATGACCAGTCCTTGTTCTTTACCAACTAGGGTATCCAGTCCCTAGTTGGTGGTGATCCCTGTATAACCATGTCCTCACTGTGCATGCCATCCAGAAAGCCACAGGTCCTTACAAACAGTGTAACCTGAGATCACAAATCTGTTTCATTGAAGACAACATACAAAATGCTTTAGCTTAGTTGGGAGCAGCACAACATAACTTGTAAAACCTACTGCTATTGCTATTAATTCTGTTCATTCCTACTGTTTGAATGAACAACTGTTGTTGATATTGGCACTTTATAAATGTTTTCTGATTGATTTATTATGTACCTGTACTCAATATATTCCCAGTCAGTGTTTCTTTGTTGTTTCACAAAAAGACAACATTTATCCCATGTTTAGAAGGATGACTGCACTAATATTGTAATTCAGTTTATAGAGCATTTATTAGGGTGCTTGATGATATGTTGAGATGTTTTCATTGAACCTCAACACTTAAGTATCAACAAACTGTAAAGACTACCAAGAGACACACTTGCTGCCAATTTATAACAACAAGAAAACCAACATATGTGAAGAAATGAGATCCCATGATTAAACTATCAATTTGTAACGATATACTGTAAATCTTGAAAAACGTTAACCATGCCCCCTTTAAACTCCCTAGCAACATACCCACATGACAAATGGGAGCAATGCTAGTAGCTTTAAGGACTTAAGAGCTTAAGGGACAACAAATTCTGCAGATGACTAGGCAGGTTTGCAGATCTTCTTTGGCATACACATCATCATAAACCAAAACTAGATAAAGGTCTTGTTGCAAATTTATAAACAAATTATTCTCAATTTTTCTGTAAGAATCCATAAATAAGATACCTGAGTGCCCACACTCCAGTAGAACCAGCCTACATATGATGGATGCCTTGACCAAGCATAGATACCATGTGTCACCAAGAGGTGGTCTTCATCTTTAGTCATTTGTATATAATGGTTAAAACTCCTCCCAGCTGTAAGCATGGCTATCTTCCTCATAAACTCCCCTGTCACACAGAGTACAAGTCCAACCAACATTATGGGCCAACACTTTATTGCTGAAATATAATCCAAAAATGAGCCAAAAACATAAATTATAAGATAATAGTGGAAACATTATTTACAATTCTCTGATACTGCATGCATTATTCAGGTATTGAAATTCAATGTAGACAATTTCCAGAATAATTCTGGATTAAGATAACTTATTTATACTGACAATGTGAAGGTCAATAAACCTTGTCCACTCCCACAAATGAATAACATCACATGGGATTAACAATGAACACACAGCACATTTTTGTGCATTATCACTGTGGAGAAGATACTAACTCGAATGACTTCATATCCCAGTTCATACAGGAGCAGTGCTTGTACACTATGTAGATATCCAAAACATTAAACATTCTTAATTAATTGGGAGATACTCTTTACTTTGTTCTGACACCTATTCATTTATTTTCCAACTCATTACAATAATGCTGCATCATCAAGTCTGGGAAGAGGTTGGGAGTCTGCGCAATGTGTCATCACTCCCTCCCCCTCCTCTCCCCTATGAAAGGGTACCAGAAAAGAGAAATACTGTTGTTGAACTCAATAATGAGTGAACTCATTTATTTGGGGAATGAATGCCTTAACATTGTCTTTACTAATTGCAGTTACAATTACACCAAGAATACTCACAAGGAAAGAAATACAGCTCTAAGAAAAATTCCATCCAGCTGGAGAAAGCAGCAATGGCATACGCAAAGCTATGGTTAAGAAGGAATGATTCCACCGTCAGACTTGGGTATTGGTACAAGGCTGTAAATACAAACTCTGAAAAGTGAAAGAAACTAAGAACACAAAGATACCAGCCAAATCCAGCCACTGGAAGATGACCAAGACTGAGTATGGTTCCACCTCCAAAGACAATACCCAGAAATAAGGCCTGTAGGGACATCTGCAAAGAAGAAAAGATGTATTGTCAAAGCTTGTAACATTCATGGCCAATATGTTTTGTCAGACAAAGAAAATTGGTTGAGCCTCTGCAGATGGATGAATAACCAGAAATATATCATTGCATTTCTATGGAACAACAAACAGAAGGTCTCTTCCATGAAATAATATTTGGTGAGACTCAGAACTTTGGCAAGAAATTTGTTAGAAGTCAAATTCATGGCCTTGGTGTCAAAATTTGAATACAAAACAGAAGGGTTAAAATTGGCCAAATTTTCTTTCATAGACAGCGAGTCTAGGCAACCAGTTTTGTGAATGGCATCCAAGTTTTCAACAGCAAATTTATTGCAACAATTGGCTAGAAATATTTTTTTTTTTATATTGCATATTTATCTATATATCTAACTTTGCTTTCCTTACCCAAAAGCATTTAATTCCCTGGAACTGAGAACTGTTATTTAATGAAGGGATGCATACATGTTGTAGGTGATCATCAATGTGCACTGGACACTTGCACTTGTGGATACAAAATCACATGACCTGCTAGCTATGAATCATTTTTAAAACTTGTGGGAAACCTTACAGGTTACTGTACATATTTCACATTAATACTTACAGATGTGAAGTTAGACATTAAAGAGGTGTACTGTGCTGTTAACACAGACATCACTTGGAAATAAATATCTATGTAGGCCTATGTAAGTTCATGTAGGCCTGCTTTTGAAAAAGAAGTCAGTACAAGCAGTGTCTTAGAAATGGTGGAGCTATTCATCAAAACTATTAGCATAGCGCTCCTACTTATTAACCCAATCCCCGGGTGAATAAGTAATGCACTGCTGCTTATTTACCTGATCATAGGTTAAATGAAACTGCTCTTATGCATATTTTGGCAACCGTTCAAAGACATTTTTAGCACAGCCTTGCATTTAAGACCTGATTATAAAACCAAATGCCTAAATATGCCTCGGAATGCCCCCTTTGACATCTACATGTAATAGTTTACTTGTATTCTTCTTGGAAATGACCCCAGACCCACGATACTAGAATTGACTTCAAGGACCTCAGGAGTCAGGGACACAGCTTTAATCAATTCATTGTATGAGTTACTGCTGAAAACATTTTCTCTGAATTTGATCTATTACATGATGGAGAAATATGTCATATTTGAGATCACTTGAGAACACAGATATCCTTCCATTGCTCAGAGTGTGATAACGGACCAGGTGAGTTCCCCCAACACAAGAGCATCAACTCTCTGAAAGATTCATCTTCTGTCTACTACCAAAGTACCAAGTATGAGATTCACCAACGTACCAAGTATGAGATTCACCAACATACCAAGTATGAGAATCACCAACATACCAAGTATGAGAATCACCAACATACCAAGTATGAGAATCACCAACATACCAAGTATGAGATTCACCAACGTACCAAGTATGAGATTCACCAACGTACCAAGTATGAGATTCACCAACATACCAAGTATGAGAATCACCAACATACCAAGTATGAGAATCACCAACATACCAAGTATGCGATTCACCAACATACCAAGTATGAGATTCACCAACATACCAAGTATGAGATTCACCAACATAGATCATTTTGAGTGAGATTGTTTACAAGGTTTTCAGTTTTTGACCACTGATGCCCTCATATGACTCTTTGATCTCATCAAATAAACAATATCAACCAAGAACTCATGAAATATATCTACATATTACTGCAGTACAGTGAGTCAGGGACAAACCACTTTGAGACTGACTGATTAGATGGTATTCATTTATGCAATTACTTGCCTCTATGGCTTCATTTCTCTCAGCTCAAAGCACTTTCCAACCTGATGCTTGGCTTCCCAATTTATGGTTAGAATGACCCCACAATATTTATTCTAATGTTCCCACAAAACTTACATTGAGAAGAATCCCTGAAGAGGTCTGCCTTGTCAACTCTGTTAATACCCCCTAATTGACATGTATTTGTGCATAATCTTACATTTTTTTACCTAATGTCATGAAACAATTTAAAAAACAATACTGTATAAAGTATGCATGCCTAGATGTAGCAGACAGATTGTTCTCATGAAGTAGTGGTTATCTCGAGGTAATTTTGATTACTTTTAAAGAGTAAGATTTCCAAAAGCAAAAAACGCTTGCAAAATTGGGGGATTGTGTAAAAAGCTTTAAAATGATCCCAAATTTCATCAGCACATCCCTGAAAGGGATTCATACTCCTAGAAAACATACCTCTGCTAAAGCCTAGGTGCAAAAAGGTTAGTTTGCCTGCAGTAGGGTTGCCACAGTGATATCTAGGAATATTTTGGTGTGTCAATTACGGGGGTGTTTCAACATGAAGCCTAAGCTATACTAAGTTAGGCATATTTGCTTTATTCTTCTTTTTGTGAAGAGGATCATTCAAGGTTGAATTTGAAAGTTAGGCCTAACGTTAGGCCTTAAACTATAGTAACATACCTAGCCTAGCTCCTCATCAGTGTGATCTCAAAATGGCTTTCAGAAAGTGCTAGCCGGTTTCTTACTTTACCACTATGACAATGACAATCGTAGCCGGTTCCAGTGCCATTCCGCTATAGTATAGGTACATACCGCCATACCATTCCGCCGTAGGTTTTGATCCTTTCAGCTATGGCAGAAAGGATCGAAACCTACTGCGGAAAGGTACATTTTTGGAATGTTTTTTACACAGGAATGTATCAGTGAAACTTCTTTGCTTGATTCGCAAGGAAGGATAGGTGCACCTTCTTCAAATGTGACGGTTCGCTGGATAGACTGAATTGTAGTTAAGACAAGATTGGGGAATAGTTAGTCTTGAATGTAATTGATTGAATAGTTTTAATTGTAAGGTCGTGAGAGTCGTTACACTGTCTTCAAATATAATTGGTTGAATAAATCGAATTAAATTAAGGTTGATTGTTTAACAAAAAAAAAATACCCATTTTGATTGTTGATTTAAATGACCGATCTTGTGGGCCTGAGGTAGTGTGAAGCGAAGCAGTTTACAGTGCATAGAGGCCTACAGTGCACCCACAATAATGTGCTCTTTCCGCCATACAAAATAACTTTGCCGCCAGTAACATGGCGGTATGGCACTTTTTCTATGGTGGAAAGAGCACATTTTGTATGGTGGAATGTACCGATGCCGGAATGACACGGCCACTTCGTAGCCTAGTCTATGCCTAACGTACTGTAGTGTAGGTCTCTTACCAATCGATGCTCACGTCGCCTTCTGTACCGTAATAGAATTGTGATGAAATTTATAAGAGCAAACGCGAATAAGAGCAACATATGATTAGATAAATTCTTATCATTCGCCTTCCATAGGAACACGAGCAAGTAATGGAGAAAGAGCACAGAGTTTCCGATGAAAAACCATCGTAAACTAAGAGATGCCTCTGGAGGAATGGCCATTTTGAAAAGTAATGGTACAGCGGTGGCACGGAAGAAATCGAGCTTACATGGTCCTATACATGTTTCCTCTTTCAGGCCTATATAAACCTACTCGATCGGTATAAATGTCCTAATATTCTTTCATAATGGGATTCATTAAAGCAGAACATGCAATTAAGATGTTAAGAAGTTAAGCACATCATGGGTCCTTTTGCGCGCTATATAGTATAGTTTTTCTCCAAGTTTGTATAGTTTCGTCGGGTTGCTACATAAGTTACAACTTACAAGCGGCAGGCTACGACTTTTAAAACTCATTCACGGTAACTGTCTGGAAATTATATTAGGATCATCGAGTCATTGCAACTTGTAGTTTAAAAGTGGTGAAACGACCGACATAAGTTGTTTCTCTCAGAGCTGGGAAGCCTGGGATATGAATAGACAGATTGATTTGCCTAAATTGATGTTGACGTCAACAAGTGTTGAAATGCTTTAGACAAGTATTTTAATTATAAATAGGAAATTAGTTTTCGACTAAACTTAACGACATAACAAACGGCTGTATATCTCTAGTGAATGATGTTCATTCTGTCACGGAAGTTGGAACTATCAATAGTGGCGCACTATGGAAATAGGAACAGGAGGGGGGTGGGGGGGGGGTGGCGGAGGGAACTTTGAAATGTGATATGGAGAAGGCAATGGGTGTGGTATGAAAGGAACACGATCGGTAGTAGCCGAACAGAGCAATGGGGAATGATTCCACAATGGACAAGATAGGATTTCTAACATCTAGACTGAAAACTAGTGTAGGCTCCATAGTATACCATGGTGCCTACTATATAGTAGCCTAAAACCTATCACTACCATTCTTGAATTTATCGACAATGGCTGGTGACGAATGTGACGTCATGTACAATAAACCAGGGCAGAATGATTTATTCGCCTATCCCCATACCTCGATTTTTTTACATGAGCACTTAAAGAATGAATAACATTAAAATTGTGTGTTATTCTGATCAACTCTAATATTCAACATCATTTGGGTTCTTTGATAGATGTCTGTGTGGTTCCATAAGTCTTTGAAATTTCATTGTTCAGTTTTTTCATTTTGGGTCATGTACCTTTTAAAGTCGAGTATCTTTTCATCATATAATTGTCAAACACTAAGTACATCTTTAACATATGGAAAACTGAGAAGGGCTTTTTCTGTGTCCCCATGACAACAGAAGAAACAAAACATGACAAAACATTGGTTGTACGATTTCTATTGGTTACCATGGTGATATTATAAACTTGGTATGTTTAGAATGTTAAATATAATATTCAATGAACAAAAATCCTTAAGGACGATGATTTTAGCAAATTAGTATCTTAAGATTATAAGGGTACCTAAATATTATTGCAACCAATGATACACTGAATTGCACAGTATTTGTAACCAAACAGATAATAAGCTTCAGATCTATAGTGTTGAAAATTGAAGATTGTTTCTTCATAATACATGATTGGTTCATAAAGAAAAATTATTTAGTCTTCTTGGTTTAAAATGCCAGTACTAAGAAAGCATTAATTCTAGGACGGCAAATTGACAACTTTTAAATCTATTCAAGAAAATCACAGATGTAAAAAGAACCATATGGGGTGGAAATAGAGAAGAAAAATGTCTAAAAATACTGCTAGAGGTTCACTAACCTTCCAGTGGATAAATTATTTAAAGATATTGTCATTACTTATATTCCAAGGTATATTAAATGTGCACTTACTAAAGAAAACGTTTTGAGTACAAATATTATGGAACAGTTTACATACATGAAAGATAACAGTTTTCTCATAATTGAAGGTGGTCCTGATGGTGGTCCTTGTGCACTTACTAAAGTGAAAGTGCTGCTAATAAATGTAACTGGAAACTTTACATATCTGGAAGTGAGCACAATGCACTCACAAATGGCTCAACATAACAGAAATATTGGTTTTGGAAAGTCAAGCTTTGCAACAAATTTATCCACAAAATTTGAAGATGGTCCTGCAGTTGTTGGTCCTAGGAATTCACTTACAAAAATGAACATGTCAGCACAACCTAAAACATATGAGGTGTTTACTCGCAAAGTCTAAGAAATCAGATACGTTTTAACTTCTTTGAAGTTGAAAATGTTAGAATAATTGTTAATAACTTAT
Organism: Apostichopus californicus; assembly: GCA_020650975.1. Classification (NCBI taxonomy): domain Eukaryota; kingdom Metazoa; phylum Echinodermata; class Holothuroidea; order Aspidochirotida; family Stichopodidae; genus Apostichopus; species Apostichopus californicus. Next base: position 1,453 of record JAIPMN010048159.1, on the reverse strand, counting down.
GTTTGGAACTGCCCCTCTGATCCCCTCCCTCCTCCACCCACAGAAGAAGAAAAATGATAAAGTAAAATGTATAAGAAAGAAGAACATGAACCTTGGTGCGGGTTTGTTTTCCAGAGCACCTCAAGCAAAGCATTCTCACTGATGTATAGTGATTATATAGTGACACTCACTTGAGGATCTAAGCCAATTCAATCACTAATATGCAGCTTTGGTCATTATTTTGCAACATTCATTCTAAGGTTTATGCAAGCTTCTGACAAAGGGAACAACTTGAATATGTGTGTGACATTCAACCAGAGAGGAAACAAAATAATGATCTGCTGCAAATATCTGTGAAGGTGAATGTATATAATTTAGATGGCCAGACATTGTGGTACTAGCAGGATCTTCTTCAGAGGAAAATAGATATATAGAACATCACTTTCAATCAACGTAACAATTATTTAAGAATTTAAATATAGTAGTTAAAATCTCATAACTCATTTTCTATGAAAACAGGTTTGTAATATTGACCAGCATGTAAATGAATTAAAACATGGATATTAAACTAATATGAAATATCAGCAAGTCTGCCTTCAAGCTTTGGTTCTGAACCTATACGATAAATGTTAAAATACACAAATAGAAGTTTGTATAGACTATAAGTCAATTGAAAGCATTATTGGAGTTTCATGTCATTTATAAAATAGAACAGCTTTTCTTTGAGCTATTTTTCTGTTTTGGTCATAAAATTCTTTCTAACCACATGTTACCTAGACAATATGCAAATTACTCTCTTTCTTAACTGTTATTTTATTTAATAAGAAACAAGAAACATGAAAGCAAATACTAAGAATGCAAATAAGATAAATTTTAAGAGAATGTAAACCAAAAAAGTTTCTTCTGAGAAAAATAATGATAATGAAAATAAGCAGTAAAGCTAAACCAAATAAGTTGTTTTTATTAATAAATTATTTAACTGACAAATCTCATAATTTTTTATGGTATTTGATCTCATTTCTCTTCACTAAGAAGCTTTACATTGAAAAAGATACCTATTAAGAGGGCGAGGTAGCTACATGAAAATGTCTTATTCTCAGAAGTATTTGCCATAATGAAGATACCAATACCACACACAAGATATCACTCCAATGCAGTGTGGTTTGTCTCCCCAAGGCAATGTTACACTTTGAAACTACATTAATGAACACACTAATTAAACATATGAAGAATCATCATAAAGATCTAATTAACAGTGGATGGTGAATTTTATAATTGAACACTGCAGTCCTATACTCAAGATCTCATTAGCAGTGGACGGTGAATTTTATACTTTGATAATTGAAGAATGCTGTCATATACTCAAGACTCAGCGGCCCTCCTTTGTCCACCTGTGATTGTGTAATAATGACCTTCACGACTGACCAGTTCCTGGTGGCTTCCCTGTTCCACAACCTGGCCATTTCGCACTACA
>JAIPMN010048155.1:0-13858 GCA_020650975.1 Apostichopus californicus | reverse complement strand
TTTTGGTGAAATTTGGCTCTTCCTGTAGGTTGTCATGGTGAAATCGTGCATTTCTTAGGGGTGTCCGAAATTGGCAGTGTTCCGAAATTAGCAATACTGACTATACAACACCATTTAGCATTACAAAGATAGTAACGGACAAAACACCCACATCCAATCTCTCCATAGGATAATAATGCCGAAAAATATTTTAAGCTAATTTTTCTAACTACCTTCCTAGGTTTAGCACTGCTAGGTTAGGCATCTTGTAAATTACAATTTGAACAGTTAATTGTAATGTTAATTTTCGTATAGGGCCTAGGGCTAGAATCAATTATAGATACATCTAGTAATTATCGTCAATATAACATGCTTTAAAGGAACCAGTTGCAAAAAGCTGCCTTCAATTATTTAGAATGCATATGGAACATCATAGAAATTAAAATATTTTCATGAAGTAATCCATGCAAAAGCTATTATTTATTTGAATTTGAGAAATGAGACTATGGTCTCATGAACACATGGCCTAGCCAAATGTTCAGTTAAGCTCTAAACATTTACACTCACATAGTGTAAAAAAAAAACATCAGAGGACTGCTGAAAATGGCAACATTTGTACTCTGAAAAGTATCAAAAGAATGGCCGGTTCAGTCAATTGTCTTTTTGACTTTCTAAAATTAATTTCACAGACAAACAGGACTTTCCTGACACTAATATAATGTACCTGGTAACATGTTCATGTTAGCAGCCATATGGCACAATTCAAAGCATTAATGTATGTGTTCATTAAGTATGTTACACAATACAAGCAGGTCTGTTTTTTCTCCAACACACAATAGTGGTACATTGGTTAATGCAAAAAAGGAACATTTTCAGTTTGGGAATTGAGTAGACTAGTCTCCTTGTTTGTATTTTATTGTATGGGCTTCTTTGTAAAATATACTCCAAAAAAAGCTAGAGAATATAACATTATTAATGGTTGTTGTTCAACATTCCACAGGCCTGCCAGAAGCAAAAGCAGAAGCAGGAGCAGAGGAAGAACAGAGAAGAAAGAACGAGGGAAGGACCGTAAAAAGAGGAGTGCTTCATCCTCAGGGAGTAGTTCTGGTCGAAGGTATGTGTTATTGACTCTTGTTCAAAGGTTTCAATTAAACTACAACACATACATACATGTGTTATTGACTGCACTAGACTCATGTTCAAAGGTCTCATCTAAATGATAACACATACATGCGTTATAGACCACACTAGACTCATGTTCAGAGGTTTTATTCAAATTACAACACAATTATGTTTTTTTTTTTTAAAAGAAATAGACCTGTTTTGAAGATTTGAGGTGGAGGGGGGGGGGGCAAGTTATGGTAAGGGGACCTATCAAGGATTACAGGATTCTCAGCATTTTTGCGTAGTCCTGTTTGCCTCCTTTTGAAAAGGATCGTTTGGTCTTCTGCATCTGTAATAATTTAAGCAAAACAAAAAATATCAAATTTTTTGTAGGAATTTTTTTCCCAGTTTTATTCATATCTGTTATCGTGTTATAAAGTGGGAATAAGGATTAGAAAGTACAACATCACTATTAAATAACTACCAAATAAATTATATTTGCACCTCCGACACTAATCGTTATTTATGATGTAACATCCAAATCATTGCTGAGTGTGCTCCCCTTTAATACTGCGGTGTTCTTTTGATTGAAGTATTATTTTCTCTCTCAGATTAAGTTTCTTTACCTTTCTCTAGTTCCAGCAGATCCAGGAGTAGGTCCAGTTCTGGCAGTTCCTCCGGGAGCAGCTCTGGCTCAGATAGTTCCAGGTCTCGTTCTCGTAGCTCTGGATCCAGGTCATCTCGCTCCAGCAGCGGTAGCTCCAGCTCCAGTAGTGGATCCGGCTCGAGCAGATCTGGAAAGAGTAAAAGTCCGAGCAAGGGCCAGAAGAAGACGACCGATGGAGATAAGGGAAAAGATAAAGACAAAACTGAGAAGAAAAAAAGTAAATCCAGGTCAGTCAGAGTATATGCTTAAAGAAGCTTTGTGGGTTCAGCTGCTAATATTAGGGATCTTTTCAACCTTAAAGCAGCATTTTGCGTTGAGTCACCGTTTTTCCTTAATTTTTCCGTGTCTATCAAGTTTTTATCATAATACAATCACAAAAGACAAAACTAAGACTTTCTCATACTTTTTTTCCCCACAGCGAACGTTAATTAGCAAGTAATTAAGGCTTTTATATGATTCTGAGAAAGTGTCTCCCTGACACATCGACTCATTTAGTATTTATCACATGCAGCTCTACAAAACCGCCTATTCAAATTCAACCAATCAGTGAAGAGATGTTTATGAATGACTTGGCGCTAAAAATAGACTCATTCATTGGCATGGTAATCCCTTGCTGCAAAGCACTACTTCTCCACATGGCCTAGCCAATATGCCTTATTGCATTCCCTTGAGAGACGTTACTTTCCTCTCCTGAAAAACGTTATTTTCTCCCATGTTGTTAGAGGAGGAAACTAAGGTTTTTCAAGAGAAGAAACTAACGGGTCCGGAAACTAACAGCCCCCATTGCGCTACACTCATACTAGCTACATTGCTTTTAGTGCACAATGCACAGCGTGTACATAACGTTATTCAGGCCTAACCAGTGTAAGTCACACACTAATAGGTCTGATTGTACTACAGTAACTAGCCTATGTAACACCGAGTAGAGTGATACAATATCGTTCTCACGAATGTTACGTACCGATCGGGTTCTTCTGGTTCCATGACTTTCTCTCTTATGTATCCTTGCTGTTTTATTTTCGCGGAGCGACGAATTTTCTTGGGTTTTTAGGGCAATGTATGCAATGAGATATGGCGTAAGTGTCCCTTCGCGCAGTACGTACATCTCCTCAGCTGATTTTTGTTTACTGTTTACCTTGCTATTCAAAGTACCTTGTTCGTTATACATATTCACAAGGTTCCTATAAGTGGGAGGAGTCTATCGAAGTCAAAGATTCAAAATACGAAAATCAGAAAATGTCATATTTTTTGCACTTTTCGGGAATAGTTTGAGTTGAAACTTTACAGTTAGCTTAGTTTACGTCATTGGTATAGTATCCTAGTATTGTAAAATCTCGAGAATCAACGCAAATTGCTGCTTTAAGTTACTTCTTACATTGTGCCATCCTATGATTCTGCCAAAAAAAGTTTGGATTCTTGCCAAGAATTTTTGCAAGGGCATTACAGGTGTCAGTAGGTATGATTTAGTTTCAATTATGTTGTGTTCACTTGTATAATACAGCGACCAGGCTGGTGAAATTTACCTTACACGCGACAGAGACTGCTACTGTATGTACGAAAATTTAAGTGGCCTGACTGGTCTGTTTGCAGATCGTCCTTCGTATATATTTTTCCGAACTTGGCATCTTGTTTCTTTGATCAGCTGATCGGTATATTGACCACTGGCTATTCATCGCAATCGAAACTGAGGCTAAAAAATGTTTTATATTACAACAGATTAATAAATCAATGCAAGTAACTGAACAAGAAGTGGCTTTGTTGTGAAAAAAAACTTGTTCATATCAGTTTGCCGTTATCGGCAATGATGCTTAATTTTACTGATACCGATATGCCGCCGATGTTGCAAATATCGGGCGATACCGATATCGCAACACTACTCATATAAATAATATTTAATATGGAAATTGGGATGTTGTCTTCCTCCTATAATCCTTTTCCTATATTATTCATAATAAAAGTGATTAGTGAGATATATTTCTCAAGGTTGTTGGTATGAAATATAATCAAATATTCAAATTGAAATACCATATTTATTCTGGAGAAACAGATGATATAATCAATTGTGACTAACTTAATACAGTGCTTGCTTTTTGAAGTTGTTTACAGGCAATGTTGGACATCTGATGAGCACTTTATTTCCATAGGATCCATTCTCACATTGTGTTCAATGAATGCTGCTACTGCATTCAGCAATATAACACTGTCATTCTGGAAAAGTAAACAAACGATAAATAAATATATCTTTTAAGAATTTTTTTTTAAACGGCCTGTTTCATTGTCAGACCTAGTTTACCGATTTGGTAGCATATGGCACATGTTCTATATTTTCATGACTGGAAATGCCAATTTTTTAAGCGTATATGTTTTCTCTATGTATTTCCTTATATTTTCTCACCCAGATCACGATCAAAATCAAAGTCAAAATCCAAATCACCAAGGAGGAAGAGAACACCATCACCCAAACCGACTAAAGTAACTGTAGGCAGGTTGACGAGGAATATTCACAAAGGTCACATTTCGGAGATCTTTGCAACGTACGGCTCCGTGAAGTCCATCGAGGTACCCCCAGATCCAATCCACAGACATCTTCCGAGAGGGTTCGCCTACGTGGAATATGAGAAGCCGGATGAAGCAGAAAAGGCACTCAAGTACATGGATGGAGGTAAGTGAGACAAATCCTATTTGTCGATATCGAAATAAAAAGATGGAAGTCAATAAAAGAATTGCTTTATGAAAGCTGAGTTTTCTTTAAAACTGTCCAGTGTCTTTATCATAATTTTTAGAATAAAAGTGAGATGGATGAAGTTAGATCTTCACTATGTGTTGAATGAATGACAGTTTAGTGGTAACACACTATATTGTGGTAGTAACAATAATAACATTTGTTCTGAACATGCTCTGTTGCTTATTTCCACCAAAAAATGTCAAAAAGTCTGCAGATGAACACTTAAACATTTCAGTACTTTTCTGTATGTAAAATTCTACTGTATTGAAGTAAGTGCTTTGTTACTCCCTTATAAAGTGAATCCAAATTGGTGGAACTATATAGGTCTCTTAGGTCGAGCAGTATTTGAGTATGTGTTAGTATGAAACATAGCATCTGTAGAGTTCGTGAGTTCAGAAGCTTCGGACAAGATTGGTTTTATAACCAGAAGAAATCAACGATCATCCCATCTGAAATGGTTAATAAAGATTCCAAATTGTAAAACCCTTAGAATGAGCTAAATATGTAATTTGGATAGACACCTGACATGAAGTGTAAGTTAAAAGCCATTGGGCTTCCCCCGCATACACTGTGGCTGTCTAGCATCGTAAAGTAACTGCCTTCCTAGACAATTAAAAAAATTTGAAAATTTTCAACCCGATGGAAAACCTAGCTTTAAAAGTTTGTCTTACAATATGGTATATGTGTCTGAAGGATCCCAGTTGCTACTCGATGTGCTGGCTTAAAGACGATGTGCAAAGTTTTATTCTCGTCAAACCTTTTTCTTCCATTCAGGTCAAATAGATGGCCAAGAAATCACAGTTGCCTTTGTCTTCCCTCCTCGGCAGAGGATTCGGAGAAGTCCAATGAGAAGAGGCGGTGGTAGACCACCCTGGAGGAGGTCACCCCCAAGATTTGGGGGCGGTCCTGGTGGTCCCAACAGACGACGGTAAGCTCACGATTGGATGTAACAAGGTCATTTGTATATATACATTCAAATTTGGTTGAGTATATGCTTGGAACATTGAATACAATTTGAGAGGAAGGAGACATGGTTTTCCTCAGTTGGTAGTTTCCACCATAGTTGAAAGAAGTTCTTAAGAGAGACTAATCTTTACAACCCTCCTGAGTTCCCTGTATCATTGCCATTACTGGAGAAGTCTAATGCGTTATCTCAGTAATCTGAAGTGTTAACTGCTTGAGATATCCAGCAAGAAAAAAGGGGAAATATCATTGCCTCATTGTCCTTGGTAATGAATTCTGATAATTTCTTTCCTCTACCCAATTCCCTGCCACTCCTGGATGGCTTAGTAGTTTGCTGCATGAAACATACATAAAATGATTTTCTTAAGTTCCTGTACATTTGTTTAACTATAACATCGTACCTCGTCAATCAGGGGTTGGAATGAAGTTGACAACTGCCACCGTTGACCTTTTCTTCTCATAGGTCACCACCAAGGAGACGATCTCCACCAAAGAGAAGATCCCGGTCACGATCTCGGTCACCGGCGAGGAGGCGTAGATACAGTCGATCCACCTCTGAAGAATCCCGTTAATATCTCTCTTCTGACACTACCATACAAATTGGACGTTACCATTTTAGCAGCTACTGACCGAGCATGCTTCACTCATGTTGGAAATGGGTTGCAATGGGAACCAAGATATCTGAGAGATTGCAATCTGTGCTGATTTCAAAAGCTGTTATTGTAAATAGTTTCCACATTAAATACACTCCATGTGATTTTTTTTGGCAATGATGGAGGTATCTTTGTGAGAAAGTAAAGACTTTCTTCTACATCAGCTTCAGCAGGATGGATTGTTGATAGCAGATCTAAATTCATAACTTGATTTTCCTTTGTTGCGTAATGATATTCATCCTGAAAGCAAAAAGGAAATAAGTCGTAGGGGTCATTGTGACAGCTGTATCCTTATAAAATTCCTTTGATCATGTCAAGAGTGTAGGTGTCCCAATATTAAGGGGTAGGGGTGAGGTGTCCAGAGCAAACACAAGGAACTCTCATATTTGTATATATCATGCCATGTAGTTAAGGTAGGTGAAATCAGTAAGTACAGTTTTACAAGTTTTAGGAGATCTTTAGATTTATTGTGAGTTTGTTTTTGTATTGTTCTTTACTTCATTCTTTTAAAATAAATAATATGAAGCAATCAAAACTAATTCTTTCTTTTATTTACTAAGGATTGCTGTTGATCTCTCTTTTACTTCAAGCAAATGTCCAGTTTTGATGACATGGCCTCCATGTGAGACAACTACATTGGTAGTAGAGATTGTTGAGGATATTTTATCTTGAATTTTTATCAAATCTTTTTTGTTCTTTCCAACATTTTAGCTTAAAATTTCCAGACAAATTTTTTTTTTTTTGGGGGGGGGGGATAAAAAGTGAGCAAAACAATATTCGTTTCTTTCTAAAGACACAACAATTTAACATTGGCATGATAACATTGTTACAGTTCTGTGCCTTATAAGGGGTATGTTTCTGGCAATGTTGTCACAAAGAATTTGTTTTTTACCAAATTCCTGATAAGCAAAGTTTCAATTCTACATGTGATTGAAACCCATCAACATCCGTTTCAACACTCCAGTCTCTCTCTTATTTTCTTTTTGTTGGGAGGGGGGGGGGGGAGAGGGCCTTCTTGGCTATATCTGTGATTAAGTGTCTTGCCTTCAATGTGTGTTCATACCTATTAGATCCTGAACATTGCTAAGCCATAAAATTTCATCAAGGACTTCTAATTTAATAGGAGTATCACATTTTGGAACTTGAAGCAAAATAAGACTATCTATAGTTGGACCAATGTGGCTGGTTACAGCTATGTCCAGGGTTTTGTGAAGGGGGGGGGGGGGGAATATGATGTCTTTAGGGAGGGAAAGTTCTGTTGCTGTGCAGGACCAAGTTACACAATATACGGTTCAATATGAGTAGCTTGCATAAAGGGGGACAGGATAATACCCTTTTACTTCCAGTTGTGCTTCTCTCTCCTCCCAATGTACTTGCCAGAAAGGCTTTGTCAAGCGCAAAAAAAGAAAAAAAACAAAGAAAAAAAGAAAAGAGCTCTCAGATGTTTGTTTGTCCTTCTCATTTTAAGACTTTATTTTAATATTAGGATTGCACTTTTCAAACTATTTTGTGTTGATCCAGAAGCTAAGTCTTGCTATAAATTTGATGAAAAAAATGTATAAAATAAAATGCTTTAAATATAATTGGCAAAAAAAACAACATAAAAATAATGCAAAGTATGAATAAATCAAGCCACTGATCACCACCATCTTTAGAAGAAAAAAATTACCACCCAGCTCTTATTTATCGAGCTGAAAATAAAGTAACCTACTTAATAGTGTTTGTCTCTTTTGTCCAATAGATCTGTTTAATTAATTAAATAATCGACAATCTCAGCATTTTAATCTCGGTTACATTGGCTAATCTACCATGATAAGAAAGAAGAAAGGAAATATAAACATTCATTCTTGAATGGTCTTTTTTAAAGACTACCTCTAAAAAGAATAGATTTTTTTATTTGACCACATGACAATGTGACTCTTTAATATAGACAATAGTCACACACTTTGAGAAGAGGTGGATAACTTGTTAACTTTTATTCATAACATAAGGGTTCTACCAGGGAGCTGCTACTATAGCAGCTCCCTGGTTCTACATTCCAAACTCAAATGTTTTCCCCGTGTGACTAACTTAATGATTTTCTGGTGTACATTCAGTTTGGATCTACAACAGATACACAATAACAACAGGCTATTCATGTATCTACTTGTTTTCCTTTACTTTTGAGGATGGAGAAAAAAAGGATGTTCCATAAAAACAATAGTCCTTTGTTTGGAGAACAATTGTCCTCGCAATTGAAATGATGGATTTTATTTGCATTTCCCGATACAACTGATGAGGTCCACTATTGTTCAGGCCTCAGGTAACATGAAAACACAAGTGTGTAACGTTACACAGCTGGATGTTTGGCCCTGCTACACATATACTATTGTGTGTGAAGTAACGTCATCACACAAGTTCAAAATAAACGTTTGTTTTTGTGAAGAAAAAAGAAAAAGAAGGACTTTTACAGCTTCTGTAATTGATTTCATATTTTAGTCATGTGAATACTTTGTTTACTGTTTGCTTTTGAAGATTCTGAAAATTGGAAAAAAAAACTTAACATCAGGAAGCATAAAAATGGTTTTCCATTTAGTTCACAATTATCCACAGTATACGCTTTACATATGGACAGTATTCCGACTGGAATATAGCTGCCATCTTGAATACTGGCCTTAAAGACAAGACAGTCGCATAATACCAAATGTTAAGAGCTTTTCAATACCTCATTCATAGAGTTATTTGAACTCAATTTGTGTAAAACTAGGGAATACAGCTTGCTTTCCAGTTATCTCAATTCCACCATCCCTCCCCCCTCCCCCCAGCTGGAAAGAGAAAAAAGTGAGACATTTGATTTAGATTGATTAACCTAAGCAAACTGAATATTCAGCAACTATAGCTAATTACTCCAATTATGTATGCATTACAAGGAGCTTAGACAATAGATCTGTATCATTACTACAAAGATAGCTGTCATAAACATGTTTATATTTGAAAAGTTTGAATGGATGACTTACTCTGATATTTTCTTATGGTATATATACCCAGAGTGCCAAGCCTATCCAGGCAATCTCGACACCATATGGATCATCTACAACTAACATCATTAGGCATACAATAGCATGAAAAAACCAATTTGTCTTTGACATTTACTTTTGTGAACATTACAACTTTTCGTACTTTCTTCTGTGGAACAAGCAACTACTTTTGATTCCCAGAAATTGAATACATAAACCCACAGAACCCAAACAGTAGAAGAAGAAGAAAAAGCTCTGGGGTTCTAGTTGAAGAATTTTCTGATTCTTCTTTGTCACCTAGCAACAGATCAGAATAAAATTACTGCCACATGCTGGATCTATACACATCTGAAAAAGCCACCAACAATACAACTTTATCTTTATAGTTTAGGCAATCTGATTTGATTCAAAGATCGCAATTTGTTTTACTTTAAACATCGACAAATCAAAATTGTCTGTATTGTGAGAAATAAAGCACTTTTTAACACTGCAACAGTTATTACTATATAATTAGAAATATCAATTGATCGCCAAGACCACCCCCCCCCCCCCCACCTCCATATAAATCTCCCACCTCAATCGTTAGCCTTGTTCAGACCTTCAAAAATGATCAGATACACACTTGTTAGGGTTAGGGTTGGATGTACATCCAAATTTCTCCAGACATGTCACCTGTCCTGTCTGACATGAGTATCTGAGTGGATTATTAACAAGGTTTTAATAAATGAATGAAAAATATGTTAAGAAACTGCGTATCTATTGCAAAAGGCCTGTGTAGGTAAATGTGTAAAAGTTAGGGGGTCTGATGTTTCCACCATTTACTCCTCTCATCTCTCTTTCCTTTCATCTTACCTCTCCTTTGTGTTTTGTTCTAATCATTGCTCATTAGTCCAATTTAACTGTCGGTCCATCTATCTCTCTGTCTGTCTGTCCATCTGTGTCTCTTAATATGTTCTAGGTTTTGTTTTTCATTTCAGTTATCCTCTGGAGAAGATCCTGCGAGAATCGAAATGTCAGGCCCTCTAACTTTTACGATTTGTATCGATATCAGAATTTTTAGGTAATTCCCAGTAAAGATAAATACAGTAGAAAAGCATTTTTGATGATGGTTTGTCCATATTCCTACTCCAATTTGGGGAAAAGTGACCATAGTAACTAATCCTTCAACCATTCTAGTCTTAAAAACATCCTGCCATTTAATTCCAAACCTAGTACCATTTTCATACATGTAACACTTCATATCAGATCTTTTTTCCTCAAAAAAAGTGAGGGATTTCCTCAAATTACACCCTTCCCATCCTCCTCCCAGACTGTAACAACTTGGCCTCTTTTTTTCGTTAGATAAAAAATGTTAATCTTAACAAAGGTCGATATTGGGCTTCAGACAAATATACTTCTTTAAATACTCTCTGTTTACTTTATCCACACACACAAACTTTCATAAGGCATTTTATACACAGAATGAACACTGCAACGGCGAAAGCAGCTGACTCAGAAAGGCCTCGTCAATTTTTGGAATCAAAATATTCCAACAGATGTACAGAAGATAAGAAATTTTTGGTTTCGATTTTTGCATGTCGCTATCATACAAGCATATGCAATCAGGTACTTTTGGAGGGATGTTTCTCAATTAAAACATTCCAAAATATTGATAAAGACCACCACCACCACCAATGTGTGCCAATTGTTCCCAACTGAGCAAAGTACATAACATAACCGAACATGACACCACAGGTTCTAAAAGCATTCATTGGTTCAATATAAAGCAATTAACTCAAGATAGAATTAGCCAAGCACACATTTCCAAAATCTTGAAACATAAAAAATTGGTATAAAACATCCACTGTATCTTTCTTTTTGCTTTTTCTTTCCTTTTGGAAAAAGAATTCTGAGTTGTTGAAAGCGATATTGAAGAAGGTAACCATGGCAACTGACCAAACTTGATGTTACAAAGAAGTGAAACTGATGATAATGTAGAAGCTGTGACATGCTAAAGCCTTTGAATAGTAAATAACCTTTGAACCCAAAGGTAATTGAGAGTAAACTATTTGACCTTTAACCCCTTGCATCAGTCCTGCTGAAGTAACTTTGGGGTTGGTCAATGACAACTCTGTCTAATCAAAGGGCAATTTTAGCTAAAACTGTTTGAAAGGTTTGCTTCTACCACCAACAAAGAATACACTGGCCATAATGACATGCACGAGCTGTCAGCAAAATATATACCAATATATTACGAACCACTGATAAACGGCATTAAACAGGAGCTCAAAAGGCCCACCCCTTCCCCTTCCCCATACAAATAAACCTTTTAACTTGGACCTGTGTGAATAACAGAACAATTCTATATGTTAAGCTCCGGCACACTAAACTGCAATATCATGGTTATCTACTTGCTGTTTTACCATGACTGGTAAATACTGGCTGCCCTATCACTGTCTCAACATAGAAACACTTCCCTTTCTAACCTATCATTACAGGATTGGTCTCTTATAATTAAATCTTAGAAATTATTTAAAATAGAAATAATAACCATCTCAACTTTTTCATGCAGATACAATCTTTCTCCCAAAAAAATTAATAAAGAAAAAAAATATAAGAAAGAAAGAAAAAAAAATGATAAGATTTGCTTCTTTCAAATCACAATGTATTATAATAAGGGCAGCACACAAGTGCAATATAATCTTGTCATATATCTCTAGATATTTCAAGAAAGCTCTTCTGGAATGATATCTCTCTCTCTGTGTTTTTGGTCCTGGTTCATAATCTGTTCTCATCTACATCAAACAGCATAATTGGAATCACAACATCATCCATATTTGGCAAGACAAATACTTTCTGTAAGAAAGAAACAGAAACAGAGTTGATAAGTTACTTTAGCACGAAAGCAAGACGATGCGAGTCATAGCGTGAAAGGGAGATTATGAATCTTTACTTTATTGCTATTACCATATCTTGCCTTCATACCACCCTGCATCGCTAACACATTACGCAGATCTTGCCTATAAAGAAAATCACTCCTAGATACCCAACTTTTTCCGTAAAAGCTGGGGTACCCTACCCCACCTACCCGACCAATGGCTCATTACTTTTTATGGAAAAAGTGGGGTATCTAGGACGGATCTTCTTAAAGGCAAGATCTGCGAAATGATGACAACATCTTACAATGAATATTCTTTTAGGTTGAATGTTGTCACAAAAGTCTTTGACCACCAATATGCTGCAAGAGAGTCTGTATTACCGTTAAAAAAGACAAGATAACCGGTAACAATACAAGCCATGCAGTATCAAACCAATTAGGAGAGACAGCGTTGCTAAGAAAATGGAAACAAAATTCACCCGAGTTGCACGATAAGCTAATAGGGAAGCAATGTTGTTAAGCCTATACTTTGAGAAGCCTTCTGCTGCAAGGGGCATACACAGCAGGTATGTCAAAAAGGTTTTTTCTCTATTATTTTTTTCTTTTATAGAGTTCATAAAAACTTTTTTTTTTTAACTCTATAAATTCTACTGCTCTTCCAAACAAGAAGAATTAAGGTTAATATTCTTTCTCCCAAATTTCTTGCGATTAAGAAAGATTTGGATAAAAAATGAAGACCGACATTAATGTTTATAATACTGAATGCAATATGTATTACAACTTGGTCTTCTTCACAGTGTTGTTCCCCCATTTTGTTTTTCTGTAATGTCATTAATGGAATGATACCAATGTTACATTGACAACTTGAAAGGTCATATTTAACTTCCATAGGCTCTTATGTTCACCTTCTTCTTGCATGCTTCTACATAGCAGTCACAAAAGATTCTATTTTTCATCCACTTTGAAAGGATTTTCTGTTTTTTTTTTTAACATCGAAGATGGAGGCCATTTCCACCAATAATTTTAAAACCACTGATTTTCACACAGGTATGGTGGCCCCACAAGCAGCAAGTTCACCACTGTTCCCATGACAACTCCCCCTCCCCCTCTCCCCCTCTCCCCCTTCTCCAACCCATGGCAGGGTTCCTCCACAATGCTTTCACAGTGGCTATAACTCACACCAAACATTTTACTGAGTTTTTGGTATCATAAAAGAATTCCTTTTTTTTCTCTTGCATCACAGACTTATAAAAGTTGACAGCCTGACTTCCTGATCTAAGGTGAGAAATTAATTCATTTTCCTGACATAACTGGATCAGACATTCTCCTCTATCGGTGGCCTTGCATACTTAACTGTCACCATAGCAACCCCTGTGAGGAGTGACTACGTTTTGCTGTCACCAACCACATCCTCAGTGTGATGATTAAGTCATTGCTCCACGCTGCTGAGATACAGCACTTTTGCCACATTGTGAAGACTAAGATTTCACAACGACTAAAATTATCACAATTATGCAGATAAATATTCCAAGAAAATGTAAACAAAATAGCCTCAAGTGTGTGGTAAGCTTTAGTGGCAATGTGTGCATTTCACCGTATCTGGCAATTTTGTGGTCACTTCAGGGCCCTCCTAAAGAATATATCATATCAACTCAAAATAATCTTAAAAGCTTAAAAATGGAAAGTTCAAATCTCACCTGAAATTCTAGATCTAGTTTCTTCTCTATGTAATCTGTTACATGTGTTAGCGTGACCTGTCTGGCACCCAGCTTTGGTTTGGCAGATAACCAGAGATGAGGCTTCTTGGTAAAGCCGTACCTGACAGAGCGAAGAACAGATATAATATTACTGTGAGACTATCAGTGGTATCCTGGACTTCTCATGGCTTGTTCTTGTCAATATTTCTTGATATAT
>JAIPMN010048154.1:0-10901 GCA_020650975.1 Apostichopus californicus | reverse complement strand
CAAATCAAAACATCTTTGATTTTCTCTTGTTCCGACAGAACTCACTCTCTGATCGTTAATGATCATTACGTTATGCGTGGCTTATTTCATGTTCTCTTTTGGCTGACTCTACTCTTTTTGATCAAACCAGAGATAACTGAGTACGATTGAAGCTGTTCTTCTGATATACATTTATTTAACGTTAACTTCCATAGCACGTGCTCTTAAAGACATATAATATATCAAAAGAAAACAACCTTGATATATTCTTGACGGAAGTCAAATCGATAATTCTTTCCTTTCAAGTTTCTAAGCTAGAGGACTGATCTTAAACCTCTCAATATTCTGTCAGAAACATCAGACTATACTGTAACCTTCAAAACATAGCTTTTACAAGACAATATTGTGTAATATGAGCAGCTGTCAATTCCACGTTACCGTAACAAAAACAGATATGGAGAGGTACATATTTAAACTTGTCACTTATGTAAATGATAATCTCCGACTATCCATAATGATAACCGTACTTTCAGGGGTGGCAGAGCTTGATGGGAGGGGCGGGATGAGAGGGGCGGGATGGGGTGGTGGTCGCATTGCGAAGAAAGGTGTCTGTTTTCATATATGAGAAGTGCATGATTTTTTAATGTATAGTAGGTTGTTGTACTTTTTTTTCTTTATTTCTATTGCAATGAAAAAAACCTAGTGCCCTATTAATACTTAGAAAATTACCTTTTGTATATAAATTAATGAAGAAAGAGTACTTCAAAAATGCCGTTTAGTTGAAAAACATTCTCAACTACTGGAAATTGTGGTACAGAATGTACAGATGGTCCATTTTGTGAGGATTTGAGGTGATTTTGCTCCCGATGCCCTTCAAAGTTTGTGCCTCTCCCACTAGCCCTAATTAGTAGTAGCAGTATAGCAGTAAAGCATCCTTTACGTTTTCAGAAAAGGACATCTCGTGACTTCAAATGACCTTCTAATTTATCATATATAATGGAATGTATGAAAAATCAACTCACACGAACCACTGACGACGGAAATTTCAGCCAAATCGAATGAAAATGACCAAATGGCAGTCATTCAAACAGGCACGGTGCTGAAAAATGACAGACTTTCGGCAGTATCGCACGATCGCTATATAGCTCAAATGGAAAACCTTTCAGCTGTGCTAAAAAATATGTTTTTGATAGCTTTTCAAGTTTTCACAAGTGCTGACATACAATAAAAGAAATTAGACCTTATTAAGGATGTGCATATGATTCTTAACATAATTGAGACATATATTTCCATCTCGCTAGCTCTCTCCGAGTCCCCTCTTTAGTTAGTTATCTATGCACTTTCATATTTTATGAACATTTTCAAGGATGTCATTTTTCTCCGGTAAGAGGAAATTGTGTAGTGATGTAGACAACACAATGTACGTGCATTTAATCTAGTTGTATGTAATGTTAAGTTGATAAGTTTGGTATGAAACACGTGTTACTATGTGTATTACATTTAATGAACAAAACAAGACACACTATATACTAGATCATGACAAAAACACCGAATTGTGTGATTTTGGAACAGGCTGGCAAGCAACAAGGACGTTTTTTTTTTAAATTGTTCATTTTGGTGACATTTGCACGAAAGATTCGACTTGCAGATCAGATGTTTTATACATAAATTAATCCTGGTATTTATCAAGTCTGATTAGGGCTAAAAATAACGCGCCCACTCTACGATAGAGCACGTTTCAATACTTCATCTTTTTTTTTTGCCTTTCTTTTTTTACCATTTTTGTTTTTATAGTTCTTACCTCGCATACAGGGATTGCTGTACTGTAGTCATTATAGTCCTATTATGTCCTAGTATGTTCAACATTTCTGTAAGTTTCGGTTGAAATTGAAACAATTAAATTTATTATTTTCTCTCCATGTAAATCGCAAACATACAAATGATGATACTTAAAAGACTTATACCGGCTTGAGTCATGTGACGAGACAAATGTTACAAACGTTACGTCAGTTTTACCATTTCGACAAGTCGAGTGCACATATATATGATGTAGTTTGTTAATGTGCTTTCAATGCATGATAAAACGTGATAGGCGTATGATGTGATGTTTAAGGTGTATAGTGTTTCATACAACTTACAAGCCATTTTGGATGCTCTCAAAATATATAGTGAGTTCTCACTTTTAAGTATTAAGAGTGTAATATTATGGTTATTGAGCGAAAAAATATATGGATCCACTTATAATATATAATTATTTAAGATAAGTTTTGTTATATAAAAATACATTGTTTACTAAGACAATCAAAACTGCAGTATGAAATGTTTCCTCGAGAGCTACTGAGGGCGGTATTGAAGAACTTAGCATGCATACACCCCGGATACGTGACCTGGTTAATTCACTTTTGGCTTCGGCTTTGAGTACAACGTTTCTGTATGCTGCCGTGTTGGACGAATCTAACCGCAATAGTAATTACCGACTTTGGCGATCCGCGTAATAGCCATTGCCGACTTTTTTTTATCCACGGTCCTCCTCACAATTTCGCAAGGTCGGTAAGATTGACTCCATCTTTTTCCCTTTCGGGAAACCAAAAATAGGCTGAAGGTTACAGATGTAGAGCATTCAACTTGATGACGTCATAGTCTAGCCACCGTCAAAGTGAGTGACGTCTGCTATAGTCTTGTAATAAAACATAAGGCCTCTTACGGCAACAACCATAAGACCAATAGTATATGTGGAACATTTTTCACCTCCCTATATTAAGTTTCACATTGATGTGGCAGTTACATCGCTTGAAAGTTTTCTTTTGTTGTCACCAAATATTGTTTTCAGAGTGTCCTGGGTATGACCTCAGACTTTTTGAAGAAAGGCGAAAATATTCTCGCATTCCACAGATGCTCTCAAGAAAAAGTGTCAAATTTGTCATCTGGTGGAAACTAAGCTTCTCCTTTCCTTGCTAGCTTATACATCAATGAGGTGCGAAAAGGTTTCAATGCGAGCCAAGAAAATAAAATCCTTACACATATCCATGGTTGTTAAACATAACACATGTACACAACTGTTCTAAAACTCGTATACCCAATCACTATGGCAATATTAGCTGATACACAAACCAAACAAAAACGAAGGTGAAAATGGATAACTCGATCGAGAAGGGCGTCAAAATGTGCCTCTCGGGATATTGGGGAACATCCTTCTAAGTTGACAGTTATGTGTTGTTCAAGCTTGTCTGCAATGTTTTTGAGTTGTATATGAAACACAGTATGATTATGACAAGTGTATGGTAAATGATACATGAAATAAAGGACACATTGTTATATATAAATCACTCCCCCCCCTCCCCGCACCCCTTCCCTCCCCCTCCCGAGCCCTATACCCCCCAACAAGATGAAGAAACCAACTTAATGTACCTAGGAGACGCGAGTCAGCCCTCACTTCAAAGAAGGACCGACGAAAAACCCAATCAAAATGGTTGACCGAACTGCAAATTTTCAAACATTTCAGACACGTTTTTTTGGGAGAATTTACTTTTAACCGCCACAGTGCAGTGTCACTGAAGATGACGCGAACATAATTATGAACTCTTTCAAAAACGAGTGAATTTGCCTTCAATTTTGTTCAGTATATATTTATTGTCTAAGCGGTCTATAGAGCGAGGTAAACTGAAGCTTTATTGATGGTACAGAAATATTATGAGTACAACCTTGGGACTCATATAAGCTTTCATGTAGCTTTCATAAACTGAGAAAAAGCAGTCTTCGTTATATTTAGCATCTGGTCCTTTTCATGAAGAGATAAGATCAAGTATTTATATAGTTTTTGTCTGGCTTTTTTCAGATCGTCATGGTTACAGCCTCATTGTAAGGGGACTGGTGTTGAGAGTAGATAAAGTTGATTGGTTTTTCGTGCCCGGCGCCATCTTGGGTGATTTTTCTTTGAATAGAGAGTACAGTTATCGTGTATGTGTTATTGCTGATAGTCCAAAAAGTGAAGTGTCCAGGAGACGTCTTGAAAATCTGTCGTCCACGCTAGTTTTTGTACAAACGCACACTAAGGATAACTGAACGTATTCTGAGTTCCCAGAACACGAGCTTACCCCTTTCCCTCACCCCCCCCCCTCCCACCCCACATTCCGAGTAATGTAGTCACATGTTTATTCAGAAATTTCGCAGAGTGCCGCTTTTGCTGGCGTGAAATATGGCACACATTTAAATGTCACAATGTTCATATAAAGGATTGTGATACACAAACAATTTCAAAAACAACTTCAGTATTTTTTCAAATTTAACTAAAGTAAAGTAAACTAAAGTAACTTAAATTGGTATGAAAGGTAAAAAACACTATCATTCACAAGTAATTAGATAATTTCTTATCAACATATATATTTAAAAGTATTATATACTTTGATTATATAGTTTATATTCATTATTTTAATATATAGTTTTAAACGGTATTAATAATAAGAATGCTGATAGTCTGTTTCTCGATCAGTGCTGTAATTTCCATGTAGGTTTGGTTCTATCTTTTCGAGACTTCTACACTGTGTATACACACTGAAATAGCTTTCTATACGAGATTATTGAATTATCGTAAATGATGCACAGTTTCCTTATATGCAGAATAGTTACTAGTTACTGGCCCCTATTTTAACTCTAGACCAGGGAGTTTGAAACTGCCTGCTCTTGGTAATTGAACCCGTCTTAATTCTCAATTTTTCTTCGACGGGCTAACTTGAAGCTTAAGTCTGGCTTAAGCGAAATTTGAGGCAATTAACCGGATTTCAATCCAATCTTGGTGATTTGAAACTAGTACAAACCGGGAACCGAACACTGTCTTGATACCCTTGAAGCCCGAAACACAAGGCAAAACAGTTTTTTTCGGATTGGGTATATAAACCACGAAGCAGTTTCATGGAACAGGAGGACACCCATGTAATACAATAACAATATAGCCCAACATAATTAAAGGTGATTTTCTTTATTTTCATGTTTCGCTTCTTCACATAAATTTAGTGCATATGAATTGCCAAGATATGAACGTTAAATAAGCTCCTTTAATGCAAAATCTATGCTAATTTCTACCCATGCCTAAATTCAGCTAAAGTTTCAACTTCATTGGATATTACCAACACAAATACTTCTTCAGGCTATTTGTGTGCTATAGTCTACTGTGAGAGGCAATACTGTGTGCTATAGCATACTGTGAGAGGCTCTACTATGTGCTATAGCACACTGTGAGAGGCTATTTGTGTGCTATAGCCTACGGTGAGAGGCTATACTGTGTGCTATAGCAGACTGTGAGAGGCTCTACTATGTGCTATAGCACACTGTGAGAGGCTATTTGTGTGCTATAGCCTACGGTGAGAGGCTATACTGTGTGCTATAGCAGACTGTGAGAGGCTATACTGTGTGCTATAGCATACTGTGAGATAACATTTGTGTGTTATAGCCTACGATGAGAAGCTAAACTGTGTGCCTTAGCATACTATGAGAGGATATACTGTGTGCTATAGCATACTGTGAGAGGCTATACTGTGTGCTATAGCATACTGTGAGAGGCTATACTATGTGCTATAGCATACTGTGAGAAGATATTTGTGTGCTGTAGTATACTGTGAGAGACTATACTGTGTGCGACCTCAAGCTTCTCCATAGGGTAATTCTCTTCCTCCGAAACTTACATTTTGCATGCACAGCCCAGGCCCTCCTCTTTAAATAACGCCTCCGACTGTCCGAAACATCAGTCCCGTTACCTCAATTCCAGCTCCTCAGGTTATAGGCGTCTTGCTTTATCTAGTCCCAGACATATTTTATTGTTGTGGACACAACAAATAAATGAAATGAAAGGAAATTATTGAAATTAAAAAATAAAATGAAAAGTATAGTCAACAAAAGATATAAAGGCAGAAACCTTTGAGAACCTCGCATCTTCATGTAGAATGAAATGAGGCGAGATCTTTCACTCAAATTTGACTCTCTTTCGAAGTTTAACAAAAAAAGATGCAAGTTTTGATATAAAACCTTACAAAGATGAATAGCAGACTGAGTAAGAATTCATATATTTAGGTTAAATGAAATCTTTGAATATATATTTTGGCTTATATCTTGGTTCACGATCATTTCAGACAAGTTGATTACCGTCTTGCCTCTTGGAAGGTCCTTCTTAATTCTTAAAAGGTTTTGTGATTTGTGGTTCAATTAAGTTTATCCTCTCCAGATAGTTGTATGTCACTAACATTCAGATTCTGTTCAGATGTGTCGTTAGAATTTAAAGAATATCTTCCGTCAGAAATGTCGTGGCATTGAACCTATAACTTCGTAAATACAGTGGCGGCGGAAGCCAATAATTTTAGGGGGGACGGATATCGAAGTCACTATCTAAGCGTACGCCACCATCGGTTGGCGCGGAGCGTACTAAAAAAATTTGGGTAAAATAGACCCCTCAGATCGCAGGAAATCGCTATTTCCGATCCCTAATAGTGTATTCGTGCACTAAATATTTTGATGTCTTAGGGTCTAAAAATTTACAGATTTAATAAAATATTAGCTTGCGTACAAATATTTTTATGATCGTTTTTCAGCCATGCAGTGTAGATAACACTTAGCGGCGAACACTTCGCAAAATAGTGTTGATTCTCTGCTGAACAGCTAACATACATAGCAGTGATTATTGACTGAGTCATTTGGCTGTCACTTAAATTGGCATTTGCGTTTAGTCCAGTCGCAGTCGCACTATTCATCTAGAAGTCAGGAAACTAGCAATACAGCCACTACTTGTATTTTCCAAATATACTGACTCGTGTTTCCTTCTTTTTGACGAAGTTTGTGATCAATTTTCCGATATTTCCTCACATCGCGTTGATGGTTCGACGTGTTTGGTTTTAATTTTGATTTGGTTTGATTTTTTAGGGGGGACGTCCCCCCCCCCCACTCAAAAATTAGGGGGGACGTGTCCCCCCGACCCCCCTGCTTCCGCCGCCTATGCGTAAATATATATACAGAAGACTGGGCAAGATATGTATATTTTGTTCCATATCATTTTTAAATCTGCTTCATTTCTGGAAGTTGTATTTACCTGATCAAACTTCAGCATAATTAAGACGGGGGTTGGTGGGGGGAATAATTCATAAACTTATAATTATAAACTGAACAAGTGTAGATCCACTATGCTCGTTGTTATTAATTCTTTATTTGGCAGCGGGTTTTTTTCTATTATTTAAGAGTGAGAAATTCACCACCGCTTTGTTGAAAATTGTTAGGATATGTTATAGTTAATCAATTCATAAGCTTAATCAGAAGTTTAGTAACACATATTTTTAGTGACCAGGTTTTGCCATATTTTATATTTGCCTCAAGACCTGACACTACTAGTGAACATATCAGGTGTCCTCAGTGTAAATGTGCGTGTGTGTGTGTGTTTTTTTCTCTTCAAATTTCACTTTATACAGAGGCCTCGAAAACCAGGTCGGACCCCGAGTACAATTATGTCAGGGGTATTATGATGATGCGAATACACCATTCTTTGCCCCCTCGTTGACCCCGAACTCCCGGGCATTTAGTCAAGCCTGACTTCATATGTTTTCTTGCCACCGCTGTGATTCGATTATAATACGGTATCATATATACTTCAAATTCAGCACGAAATCCAAAACGGCTGCCAGGCTTTAGTGCTTTTCTTGGAAAAGCCGATGAGGATGCGTGAGTTGACATTTATACTTGGATTGTATCAGTAGTTTAACGTGTCTTGTCTTCTGTCTCTTATTCTCTCTTTGATCGAACTGAAATATAGGTTGTATTCCCCATGACCATTCGTAATCTTCTCATGATGCATCCTACTTAACCCAGTTCAGGGACGTAGCCCGAAATTTGAAATGGGGGGGGGGGAGCAGAATTTTAATAGGGGCACTTCTCATGCAAGAAGGGGAAATTATTACACTTAACGGAGCGCCATGATGTGCAAAGAAACTTGTTTAACCCAAAATGCCTCCCACGTTGCAGGAAATAAACAATAATGAGAGTATTGTATTACGTAGCAGACGAACTTTCAGGGGAAAGATTGAGAAGGGTCGCTTAGCTTCCTTCAACATGAAAAGAGGGCTTTAAATGATATTTCCTGCTTTAACTTAAAAAAATCGGGGTACTCAATGGGATGGGAGCGATCACTCCCATCCCCCCCCCCCTCTCATGGCTATGTCCCTGACCCAGTTTCATGACTGACAAAGAATTTAAATACTGTTTCCGTCTTTGCGGTTAGTACAAACATACATAACAGGTTGGAGCATCTTTATGCACAAGAGACCAAAGCCAGTAAAGTAGAGAGTGTCAGGAGGCCAATAGAGGGGGTAATAACTGAATAGAAAGCTCGGAAATGACATCATAGTACTATGCATTTACATCTACTGAAGATGAACGAAGTTTACACATAAAAAATAAATCATTATATATTCATTTATTTTCGATATTGTCCCCCATTTTCAGATTAAAAAGATGAAACTTCACTTCTCTTCGCAAAGTAAAGTAAAAACCCCTGTTGCTATACACCCTCTGTTGACAAATCTCATAATGTGCTTTGAAAGGAATGTATATATAACGGAGGATTTCTTCTGTGTCGTCGCTTTCAACGAGTCCCTCCAAACTGTCAGAGTCACTTTACAATACAGCGTGCAAATGATCATCCAAGCATTACAGTAAGATTGATGGACTGAAATGTTTGCAACATTTGCCGATAAATGAAGTCGTTAGTTTATAATGGGTCTCTTCTTCACCTTCAATTATTTGATGGTTAAAGTTTATCCGAAGACAGACTGTGATGTTAGTCAATGGTGATGGATCCCTCCATCACACTTGAAGGAATACTTTCAAGAAGCATTTAAAGGATCCCCATGTCGTATACGTACATCACTCATTTTCTTGTCGAGGAAGGCTTAAAGGTGATCTTAACAATCCAAGTACACGTAATCTTGTAATCTTTTATATAAGATGTATGTATATATAAGATATTTATTACATAATTTATAAAGGCTAGATGTGACCATTTCTTAAGAATTCGAAGTGGACTTGACGTAGCGACGTTATGCGGAGGACAAAAGTTTAAACTTTCAATCAAATTTAAGATTAAGATTGTTACTAAACCTAAGAAATGTTATTTTTATTTCAATCGTATCCTGTCAATTGAGTAAATGGCTTTCAATATTTTTCTGATTGAAATGACATTTTTGACTTAATTTGTAATAATTTATACAGAGTAGTAATATACTTGACCGATAAAGAAAATCAGTAAGAATATTGTAGACATAATTTTGTTGTTTTACATTCATCAAAATCATGAAGGAAATATGAAAATGCGGCATAAAATTGGAAAACAACAGGAAGATAAAAAAAAACATGCGTTTCGTTTGTCCCGAAGTGGATTAAACAATTATCAGATTAGTCAGCGTTAATAAGGATTAGCCAAATGCAAAGTTACCAAGTTGTTTATCATCTCTTATAGATTCAAAGGTGCATGTCATACTAACACAGTTAATTGCTGAATACTAGTCTTACGCCCGAAACTTTTCACTTTCAAAAGGATTAGAGTACAGATAGAACTTTATGGCTAGGCAAATGAGGATCTATATAATAACAGTTTACTATTACGTTACTCGGACAGGATGACGCACATTAAATACCAAAACCAACATCAAATACAACTAGAAATGAACTCCATTTCCGCCCTCTAATTATTTCCGCCCTCTATAAACTGTTATTTAACTCTGACCATAACGATAGCGTGTAAACAAGCTATCTATATATGTTATAAAGCAGTCGGCATTTTGGGTTTCAAGATCTATAAAAGGGATTCTAAAATGAAGATAAATTGTAGATAAGATCCTCAGTTTTACCCTAAAAAGGGCTTTTTTTAAGCATCTCTTTAAATCCGTAAACTATCCATCAGTCTTTCTATTAATCGGGAATAGAGTAAACAATCACCTTGTCAGCTCCCGAGTTTTCAACTCAAAGTATTGGGGCCCGACAAAGTGAATACACCGCATCTTACTAGAATAGCAGGAAGTATTATCCTAACAAACCAAAAAAAAAAACTTTAAGGTCTGTTGTTAATATAGAGAGCAATAACTCGATTAAATATATACAGTAGTGATTTAGTGAACCGGCTGTTAAATATCTTATATCAAACAACGTCAAGAGTTACTGAAATAACACAGACAACATGCAGTGGGGTGATGTACCGAGGGGGAGGAGGGGGGGGGGTGAGCATTTCACAATATTCGACTGCATTTTGAAATGGGCTATATAATTTTGTGGCATTGTAACCAATCTGTGTAACATTTGCAAATCGATATAAGTATAGAGATACTCAACTATACATGAGATATGTGCGTACTTTTAATTGGCAAATTATCAACCGTTAAGTCCAGGGCAGAATATATTACTGCCACATATGGAATGTAATGCATTACTTCCGTATACAAACGTCCCTGAGGCATTTTTTGATGAATTTTGGTACTTAAGGGATATCCAGAGCAAGAGGAGGGTGTCGTTGAAATTGTCAAGATGACTTTTTATGATTTTAGTGTTTTAATCTACCGATCGAGACAAAATGAATCTACGTTCATTTCAACACAATTCAAATAACACAGGACACTTTGTTAAAGGTCTTATGAAGTAAATTTCTGTTTGCGTTTGATAAATATTAGTATTAAACGAAAAGACCAAAGGACAAAAAATGACAGGAACAAAAAGAAACATTCATTATATCTATATTTGAAATTGTAATGAGTTGGAAAATCCAGGACAGCGAAGAAACTTTATATGCGGACACCCTAACCAAGTAGGCCATGGACGCTGATTGTATGTCCAGAGGTTCGAAACCCTGCAAGGAAGGTCGTCATTCTACGGCAGGCAAATATATATATATAAATCTGCTT
>JAIPMN010048144.1:0-18293 GCA_020650975.1 Apostichopus californicus | reverse complement strand
AAGGGGGCAGCCGCCCCCCCCCTTGAGCATAATTTTTTAAATTTTGTTTAATGTTTTTATGATATCGCTAGTAATTTCAAAAGAGAAAATGCTAAGATGCAACTTACAAGGCCTGGGAAGTGCCATTTCCAGCTCTGCTCCACACAGCTCTGCAAGACTAGAATACTAGTTCTAACCACTTTCATTTTAAAGACCAAGCGACATGTAATCCATTTTCATATAAACTTTATTATTTTTGTCAGAAAAGAACAAACCAAATATGAAAACTCAACCTCTCTTCATTAGAACTGCTGATATTCAAATATGTCACAAATCCGTTGCTTATAAAGGGTATTTCTGGTTCCATTTGTGACGTCTTAGGGGGTTAATAACGTTCTTGATCAGAACATTATCGGCGAAACACGCTAACGTTTCTAGGAGTGTAAACAACACCTCAGAACTACAGACTAAGCTTGAACTCAGATTTAAACTAGACAGTCGATACCTTCGAGGCACATTCTTTCGTCTCGTTCATTATCTTAAAACGCTCGCATCATCTGCACCAGCACCTAGCCCAGACATGTGCAGTGCAGAAGAGTTTCCACACCTTATCAATGTGTCATCATCCAGATGGCATTATTCTTCACAATTTGACTTTGAGTCTGATACATACTGTAGCTGGTAGCCATCGTAGGTAGATCACAGTGTATGTGGGTGTATGTATGTGTGTGTATGTGTGTGTGTGTTCGAGTATACAACATTCTATGGTACTGACACACTTGTATCTAAGCCCACTTTCCATAATCCTTATACTGTACACATGATGTACAATACGTGTACAATGTGCAGTTTTGGTTGCCATGCAGATCCCTGTGCAGAAATGATGAACAATCAGTACAGTCACTTGCCTGATGCTTACCCAGTCTGACACTGCTTCCCTGATTATTTACCAAAGTTGATCCGCTTCTGGGAAAATGTTAAAATACTTATATATGTATATAAAAGAAATTGCATGCTTTTTTTAGATTTCATTGAGTTTGATCAGTATTAGACCGACAACATTTCTGTTATGGACTGTTGAAAGAGTGATATTTTTGCTTGCTTCTCTAAACTCCCATATGTGATGTACTGTATCATGTAGCTGGTTCATATGTAGGGAGCTAATACACTGCCACCTGTCAAACATAGCAAGTGCAATAACGTAATAAGTTCAAAACTCTATTTCGGACCCTGTGTCAAAAGTAAAAAAAACTGCATGGGTTGCTTTCATATTCTAAGTTACGTATCCGAATCAAATCATTATTATATGTCAAATGTCGCTTGGCCTTGAAGTACGATCATGAAATAAAATTTATCCACCTCATTTTGTGTAGCAAAATATATCCACTCAGACTGGGAAAATATTTCTTCTGCAGTAATAAAGTGAAACCTTGTTTACCTGAACCTCTTTTATCCGTACCCTTGATTATCAGTATCGCACATTTGATGTGAATTAAAGACAAGAATGTATCATAGTTTCATGGTTAGTACATTCGCCAATTAAACAGATTTAGAGACCACTAGTGTCTATATGTATTATTTTCACAAACTCACTTTATTTATCACGACGATAACAATGGGGGCTTGTATAGGACAAAACACATATTGGTGATGTTATAAATAAATTTGATAAATTCAAATTATTCCTGTAACCCTACAGTATGTACAGTTCGGATAAGCAAGGTTTTGCTGTATGTTATAAAAATATGACAAACATTTTTTTGTTATTGTCATCTTTAATGAGGGTAGTCCTGCTCAGTGCAGAAGCACTGCTTTCAAGAGTAGCCCTTAACCTTATGGTATTTTGTAGCAGTATTGAAACTTATAATGTTAAAGTATAAAATACAAATAAATATACATGGTTATCTGTGTACAAAATATGTCATGCTTCTTTGCAATTGGTTTAGCAATTACATTCATTGTGTGCGAACTACTTATTCTAAGTACTGCCTGCGATCATAGAATTATTATTGACTGACGAATGTGGACGACTGCAATATGTATAGTACCAGCAAGTGTGCATAGAGTAAACTTGTCGTACTGATTTGCATATAACTGTCAGACTGCAAAATGCAGATATGTACGGTCCTAACATTAAATGTACTTTTGATGATTAATGATCATCTGTTAAGTACAAGTAGAGGTAGAGGTAGAGGTACAGTACGATGACTTTAACACAAGAAGAGAAAGTGGGGGGCCCTAAATATGATAGCACTGATAAATGTAAGGACACATGTATGTCAGATGACACATACAGTAAAAGGTTGGCCACTTTTGAAATCCATACTTTTTCCGTGATCAATCCAAAACAATTCAAAGTTTTTGTGAGTGTTCCCTACTTGATAATGTTCTATTGAATGCTACAAAAAGGAGGAGAAAGGAGACTGTCAATTGGCTAATATCTGTTAACACAATGTTCACTGATTGGCATGTTAATCAAACAAAAAATAAATCCAAAAAGTTGCTTTTAATCACTCGGTTGCCAACTTTCATTTGGCTGACTTATTGTAGATGGTGCTTAAATCAAAAATGTATGTACTGTATACTGTATATAGCCTAATTTTACTCTGTGTGTACAGTCGGCATACAGTAGTAAGACTATGAACATTTGCTAATATATACTGATATCTGTAAGTACTGCAAGGTTGCACATCTCTAAACATTTATTACTGATATCTAAACCTGCTTATAAAACACAATCACATGCACAGTTTTGTTGTTATTGCAACAGTGTTTCTTTAATTAGGCAACTCTCTCTAAGTAAAAGGAAAAAACAAAAATTCCACTGAACTAACCCTGTACCTGTGAAAATGTTAATGTGATTGTAGAAATGTTTAAAGCATTTTGCTGAGTTACATTTGCAAATTTATCACACTTCAATAAATCAGTAATGGAGAGACTTTACAGCACAAACTTAACAAACCAAACTTACCTTGTTACCAGAAAGTTATGACATTTTATGGTCTACTTAAACATATTACTTAAACTATGTATCTAAAACCACACGAAGCATTCAAATGAAAGCCTTCTTAAATAATGATTCTGCCCCCCCAAAAAAACAGGATATCAAATTCTAGGCTTGTTGACTCTCCCCCCCCCCCCCACCTCAACTGCCATTGTTGACAGACAGTTGCATTGCCATGAAAATACAATATTTAGCTTGACAAGTGAAGCTTAAAGGGAATCTAACACAGTTATTGGCTGCAATGACCCAACAGGGGTGGGGGTGGGTGGAGAACTCTAATGTGGGTTGATGCAACTTTTAACATGAAGGCAACTCAGATCTTTCAATAATTGTATAGCCTGTAATTCACATAGTTAAAATCTTTGCACAATTAACCCAGCCGCTAAGTTACCTTCAAGTTTATTGCAATGGATTTTATCTAGGACATAATGCTTATTTTTGGATGAAGTATTCTACTGGGCAATTAAACATCATCCTTTAATTATAAAACCACAAAAACACTGAGTAGCCAAGTTTAAAATCCCATCCTTCCCTTTAAACATACAGTGCAGGTTTCACTACCCTTGATTTCAACACATGCTGGTCAATATCCTGTCCCCAGACTAAGTTCCTGAAAAAAATATGGTCACCATAATTAATGGTACTAGTACTAGTAGACCAACAGAAATTTTGGGCCAAAGTTTGCAAATTGAATGAAATGCAAAACTGGACAGCAAAATCTGCATAAAACTTAATACAGAAGGGAAAAATTCAGCTTAAGGTCCACCAAGTAAGCATAATAGTAGCAATAGGTTAATACCTAGGCCAAGGCCTAATTCAGTATCTCAGGCACATAATACAAAACAGGTGTATTATAAAATAAGTTGGCAAAAGCTACGGGCATAGGCTTATCACTGCATGAGATGACACTATTCCATCACAGCTTATGAATATGATGTGAGTTGCACTGGCGTTGTGCTTGAATGATAGATAGAAGAGAAATTTTACCCAAAATATCAAATTGAAAATGGTCAGAAGAAGTTTCACGAATGCCATTGCGGCCGTAGTTTGCATGCTTTTCGCCATCTTCACACACGGGTAGGAAGTTTTCTTGTTGTGGTCAAGTAAAATCCAGAGATACCAGATCTTCTCCTTGCAGCTTTTGACGATCTAACAGAGAGTGTTTTCACTTTTCTTCTAGTTCTAGTGCACTGCTGATGATAACGTACGTAAGCGTAGGCGGAATATACTTACAGTGTATAGACTAATGCATACTTGAATAATGGTCACGGTCTAGGTAATTTGTCCGATGTGATGGTAAATGGTGTTGTTTAGACATCTCGCCATATACACACTGATGTACAAGAAATTCGTTGAATGATCAACTCGTCCGATCATACCGGAGTAAACAGTTAAAACTTTTGTTTGCAATGATACATACCATAGAAAATAAGGTCCCCAGTTCGAAATGCCAAGAAAGAAGATTTTATGTGAGAAAATAGTTACATTTGAAGGATGGCATGACCGGCGTATACAGCTCGTGATGTCAGGGGGCAGTTCTCGTGGGCCTAGAACAATATTATATTTAGTATACTTGCATCAGAGGTTTTGTTCCAATATCGGGGACGGTTCCAGAGGGGTATGTGTGTGTTTAGTAGGGTGGGAAGGGGTGTATACATGTGACCCTTCTCAACCCTACACAATAAATTAAGAGGAGTTATTTCCACAACCTGGAATGTCTAAAATTTCAATATTTAAATGGGTGAGAGGAGCCCAGCTGACCCACTGCACGGGATCCAGCTTCAGCGACCACATGGCCATATAGCCCCTCCTTTTTCAAATCCTGGATCTGATTCAAATACTGTGGGCTAGGGCAAACTGACGGTGGTCTCAGGCTGGGCCTCGGGAAAAAACGATGTTGCACCCGGGCCCTCCACAAGTGACAAAGCCAAGAATAAATGACAGGGTGGGCAGGAGTCCTCAACGCCTGTCCAAACTTTACAAAGCCAGTTAAGATATACTAGGTTCAATTCAATAAATAATTCTGAATCTTGGCACGGACATGATGCACCTACAGTATGGCAGCAATAATACTAGTACACAAGCATAGGCCCGCTAAATATTTGATTTGATTAGGAGGCTAGTGGGTATCTAGCTGGGACCAGCCACTGCCGATTGTATGACCGATCATTCTCCCCCTTATCCATGTACGGTATGTATTCAGAAGTGGGCTCATGACAGTTTGTCTTAGAAGTGGCTCCGAGCACGCCTTCGAGGACCACCTGTCCTTCCCCTACCCATGCCTCTTTCACTTCTTCATTGTTCTCTTTGACGCGGGTGGAAGGGATGCAATGACGGTTTTTTTACCTCAAAGGGCCGCCCTCGGACTAAGCGTTCAATCTGTCAATGAACGAGTATCTTTACAGGAGCTATTTTCTAAGTAATACTTTGATGGCCGAGTTGTCTCGGTATTATTTTTGTGACAAGTGTTTTATATATGTACAGACGACCGATACGTACGTACACTGCATGCAGCAGAGTCCAGCTGTAGGAACTGTCGGTCTAAACCTAACTTCAATGTAAAACTAAAAGAGAACGAAACGGATAATCTATGTACCAAGCTGTTAATAGGTTTATCTTCGGATTTGTTCATATTTATTGATTGTTGGTGTGATAGTTGATATGGTTGTTTATTAAAACCTAACGTCGGTATATATACTATAGTAGTAGGCCTAGTAGCCTATGGTCGGCTATGTGAGGACTGCGGAGTATTGGTTAAATAAAATGTAGCCTAGCTTTTATCGTACTGTAGGGTATGTAAACTTAACGTAAGGCTGAATTTCCCGGAGTACTAACCGG
This sequence comes from Apostichopus californicus, assembly GCA_020650975.1. Lineage (NCBI taxonomy): Eukaryota > Metazoa > Echinodermata > Holothuroidea > Aspidochirotida > Stichopodidae > Apostichopus > Apostichopus californicus. The sequence continues at coordinate 12,472 of JAIPMN010048144.1, read as the reverse complement.
TCCCAGCGAGTATTAGTTATGCGAAGCTTCTATCGCCTTTACTTAACGAATTGGAAAGCAAAATATTTATTCTTTTTACAGAACAAAAGAGATTGCTTAAGGGCATGCTGGGCCTAACTGTTGGTCTCGTTGTTAATATCTTCAACATGTTTTGTCATTGCAAACAACAAAAACCTTTTCATTTTGAGTTAAAATTTACAAAGGCCAAAGCACTCAATTGACATAATGGCATGATCATAGTCTCAGTGAAAGGGGATTGGGTTAGATATTGAACCAAGTATTGGGTTTTCTATCTTCAGTGACTTTTCTTTATAAAATATGTTGGTTTATATTTTCTTATTTTTCAGGAATGCAGGTTGATTAAGAAAATTTATTGTTTGGTGCTGTGCCCATCACTATTTTGTTTGGCACTTTGTTGCTACTGTAAGTGGTGATTCTTAGTGGTATTAAGATGGCTCCAATTGTGACCCCCCAGTCATCGATGGCACCAACCCATCTGACAGCGGCAGGACAGCAAGGGGTGCAACTTGGTATCCCACCCCCGCAAGGTGGTGGTAGTATCTCTTTGTCCCTGCTGCTGGATTTCCTGATTCAGAAGACATACCATGAATTGACAGTCTTAGCCGAATTGTAAGTCTTTGCTGAAATTAACCTCAACTCATTTAATTTGTTTATGTACTTTGAAGAAAAACACCATATCATTGTTTATTAATTAAAATACAGTGGGCTTGATGCAGTCAATGATAAACAAGTAACCATTGTAAATAAAGGGTACATTTCAGTAGTAGGTTTAGTATTAAATGACTCCATGTTAAAGGATTTCATCTGTGGAGGTGGCTGAACTATCAAGTTTAGTTTATATTATTAGTTTCTCAGTTGCTACATATTGTATTTCTCTTATTGACAATTAAAATAAAACCCTCTGCCTAAACTCATCCTGTGAAAGGTATGGTAATCATGAAATATTTTGCAATGTTATTCTATTTGCTGTTTCAGTTCAACTTTTAATCTTCCATAAATCCAGTCTCTGGCTTTATTATTTTTTAAACTTGAATTTGCCAGAAAACACTCAAGCTGAAAACACTCCAATAGCAAAGAGATTCTCTTCATTTCTATATATTCACGAATACAAATTTCTGTCGTATACGTAGAGTACTGTTAGGCGATTAACATGATCTTTACGGGACAACATCTATTGCTTTCTATTATCTATCATGTTGAATGTTTTTCTCTTTGCAGATTACCAAGGAAGATGGATATTGAAAGGTAGGTATATATTTCAAGAATGGAGATATGTACACAAAAATAAATATCATTTCAAGAAATAGAAAATGTCATTCCTTGTAAATATGACAGTTTTAATTTACCAAAGGGTTTTAGTTTGCTGCATGCTATAACAAACACTGTTATATGTTCAGTGTAATATAAACTTTCCTCTTTAGAATTGCTTATTAAATCTCTTTATTTGCCACATTGAATTTACTAAATTTTGAAGTTATATCTGGAACACATCATGGATCATCTGAAAAGAAAAAGTCTTTCACCCAATGGTGACCACTGTTTTTTATCATTTTTTTTTTATTTAAGTGAATTTAAAATGAATTGGCAATATTTGAAACATAAAAGACCATCATGATAAAAAGGTCATACATCTTTTAAAGGGTAAACATGTATTATTTTTGTTCTTTGACAGGAAAGAGGAGATTGTAAAATTTGCTCACTCCACTAGGCAGTCGTTCATCCGATTCTTGGCTCTGGTGAAGTGGGCTGGCAGTGCTGCCAAGGTCGATAAATGTTCTGTAAGTATTCTTCAGATTGTCTGTATGTGTGGAAGCATAATACGCCGCCCTAAAATTTCATTTCTGTGATGAATTTGCTGCAGTCTGGTGGTTCCAGACTTGAATGTTCAAGAAGTAAGGTACTTGAAATCTGACTTTTGTTAAATACACGAAAGTCACGCCAGAAAGTAATGAAACTTGGCGGCAAAGGTTTGTGGATAAAGAAAATGAATTACAAAACTTTCTGTATTGTTGCTGTATGATTGCTACATGGCCTGGTCAAATTGACATTGCTTCAAGAAGAAATGCTGCAGCAGCTGCAATAATCCCCTGCAGCAAGGCTGAATTAATATCAAACAATAGAGTATTATCTCTACAGACTAGCAGTGCCTATTGTGTGAAAGTACAAAGAATATGCTATGCAGCCTCCTCACTATCTGACCTTTGACATGGTGCCTTCATGTTGCAACCGTACTCAAAGCACAGTGTTTGTCAAACAAGCTGTGGCATGTATTCTTCAAGTACTTGTGCAGAGTAGAAAGTACAACTGCTCAATGATTGGTCGACACAACAGTGATAAGAAATGTTAGCCGTAATAAATTGGTAAAAAGTACTGGTTTCTGCAGAGCTCCAAGAGAGAAAGCAATCATTCTAGGTAATTATCTCATGGGCATCACTGATCTTTGTATCTAGTAGGTATTTGTAACCTCATCAATAAATGTTTACTAATGTTCAAGAAAATTCTGTGAAAGATAACCATATGGGAGTGATTCCCTGTGCATTTCAAGGTCGTTTCCCTAAATTTGCTATTAAACAAGCACCATTGAAAGGCTAATAATGTTAGGAGTGACATGAAAGTATCAGAGAGTTTACAAAGAAGTAATAGGGTCAGGCACAAGGTTTATGGAATCTTCAATATGGGAGTACACTTTCCGACATTTGAAGAAAAAAGGTTTTCTTTGTGTATGCAAACAACGTTTTTAGACTTCTTTGTAAATCAAATATTTTACAAGAGGCTCTGATGGAGCACCTTTTCTTATTCCATCTCACAAAGCTCCATTTGATCAGTTTGAAATGTTAAATAATGTTCTGCAACATGAAACCAAGAATGACAATGTTGCACAGTAATAGAACAATAGTTTTGGTTGGCGAAGAAGAATTTTGTACCTTTGCTCAATGTCCATATGTACTTTCAAGTTTCAGAAGCCTATTCATCTAAAATATCTTTTTATATAAGCAATTAAAAAATATGTTATTACTAAATTGAAAGAAGATGAGAGCTCTATATTTTTTGTACTTTAAGATTTATGTTTTATTATTTATTTGGTTGTATTGTTACTGTAGTATTTTCATGTTTATATAGGGACCACAGTGGAAATAAGTCTGCTTGTCAGATCTGTTTGTGTCATTCCTGCACTTGTTTTTGTTCCCATTCATAACATATTTTTCTACATTCTTTTTCTTGTCTTGAATTTTCTGCGAATAAATCTAAAATAAAAAAAAATCAAATCAAAACATTTATTTGCTCGATTTCTAGGATATCTCGGCATTTCTGGATCATCAGTCACATCTGTTTGTGGACACAGCTGATATGCTCTCCAGAATGGCCCGGGAGAACCTGGTCAATGCACGGTATGTTTAATGGTCATTCTCATCCCTTTCTTTCTGTCTTCTTCTCCTCCCCCTTGTCTTCCCCTCCCACTCCTGTTCCCTTTCCCAGGTTCCCCTCCTTCTCACTCTCTCTCCTCTTCCCACTGGACCTTCTCTTCCCCCTTCCTGAGACCTCAACTTCCTCTTCTCCTCTTCTCCTTTGATGTTTTGTCTTTTTGTCGGTATGTTTAATGGTCATTCTCATCCCTTTATCTCTTCTTCTCCTCCCCCCTTTTCTTCCTCTCCCACTCCTCTTCCCTTTCCCCCTCCTCACTCTCTCCTCTTCCCACTGGGCCTTCTCTTCCCCCTCCCTTAGACCTCAACTTCCTTTTCCTCTTCTCCTTTGATGTTTTGTCTTTGGTTTGAGCTATTAAATATCTCCCAATTAGTTTGTAAGAAATCTTTGAGAGGCAGACGAGGAAATACAAATATCCCATTCCTCTCATTTTGCAATAAATGTTGATATATGGTTGTTTGAAAGATTCAAGGAAGTGTAACATTATTGTTTTTTTTTAATTTTTTTTTAAAATTTTTTATGTCATTGTGACCGCAAGCTTCTGAAAATATTCCGGTGGCATGAGATTTCTCTCTTTAAACCAATATGAGATGGAATAAAATGATAGGAATAAAATCCTTTTCATTCCCAATGTCATTCTATTTTTCCTTCCTTCTAGCCTGCCAAACTTTTGTCTCCCTCATGCTGTGGATGTTTTGACTCTGGGACAGTATAAGAGGTTGCCGACTTGCATCAAGGAGAAGATCATCCCACCAGATCCCATCACACCTCAGGAGAAGGCCTCCGTCCTGGGGAGGCTCGATCAGATTATTCAACATAGACTTGTCACAAGTCAACTCCCATCCCAACTCTCAAACTTGTCAATAAGTAAGTCGCAAAATACACAGGAGGCAAACAGTAGTCCAATGGTCGGAGACGACCAAATTTCTGGTTGAACGACCAAAATCAGCTTCAGCGGTCGTTAGGGGGAAGATAGGTTGTTGATGTATTCAATTCAGGTATATAATAGGTAAACCGATTAATTGGTATCACCCTCTGTAACTTTGGAGATGCTAAAATACAACGAAATATAGTTGTAGGCCAATGATCGACCAAAGGAGAGCAGTAATGGCCTAAAGCTGGTGTTTTGGTTCACCAAACCTACACATCTCTCTTACAGTAAACATAGTGGTCATTCTTTGTTGACATGCTGCATTGTTTACGGCAACCAATTTTCTGTTCTGTTTGTAAATTCAAGAAGGAAGATTTCGTTGTCCGAGTAACAACAAGAAAAAAATTGTCACAAATTTTCAGTTTACCCCCATGCCATCATTTTATGTAGTTAAGGTATGTAGTTTGGAACAGATCTTTTACACAAAATTAAAAATTAATTAAATCAAAAATTTGTTACAGTTATCACAATTCTCAAACTCTGACTATAATTTTTATACTGATGTACAGAAATGGCAGTTTGACTAAGTTTCAATTTATTCAATGCAAATTAATTATAAGTATTTTATTTTTTTATCATATAAGGTTATTTGTTATCTAAGTAGGTAATTTGAGATGTTAATTTAAAAAGATGGATCCTATGACATTGGCTTTCTGTGAATATCACAAATCAAAGTTACCAAATAATTTCCTAACTCTTCAAAAAGTGAAGCGATCGAGTAAACTGAAAGAACTTCACAAAATTCACAATATTAACAGAAAGTCATCATTTTATGATTTAGAGTTTGTTGATCTGATCAAGTATTGACTGAATATCTTGCAGCCAAATTGTTCTCATTTAACCTGCCAATTTTTTTTACAGAGGAAGGAAGAGTGAAATTTCATATACCACAGGAGTTTGAGGTATGTTTGTCAACTAATTCATAAGTTCGTCTCTGTTATTTCGTTTTTCCACATGATTTTTTTCTTTTCTTAATACCAATGTTACTAATTTTTCTTGCATAGATATATGTTGCATAATTACATATAATAATTTCATATTAATCTTTTAAGGCAATATAAAGTTCATCAATATTATGTTTAGCAATTTCATTTTATCCTGCCAAAACTTTGGATGTTTAGAGGTTAGGGAATTACAAACTTCCCCTATATATTGTTGTTTTCTCTTCTCTCTTCATAGGCCACTTTGACATTAATGGAAGATAACCCTGCGATACCATGGAGACTACTGAATATTAAAATACTAGTACAAGACCCTGACACTGGAGGTGGGTGTTTATATATCAATATCACAATACTAGAGACAAAACCCACTTAAAGGAGGTGGGTTTATGTCATTCAAGATGGAATTACTAGAGACAAAACCCACACAAAGGAGGTGGGTTTATGACAGTTAATATTACATAACTAGAACCAAAACCCAGATGAAGGAGGTGGGCTTATACCAGTCAATATTAAATAACTAGAACCAAAACCCAGATGAAGGAGGTGGGTTTGTGCCATTCAATATTAAATAACTAGAACCAAAACCCAGATGAAGGAGGTGGGTTTGTGCCAGTCAATATTAAATAACTAGAACCAAAACCCAGATGAAGGAGGTGGGTTTATACCAGTCAATATTAAATAACTAGAACCAAAACCCAGATGAAGCTGGTGGGTTTATATCAATAAATGAAAGAACAATGATGTGGGTTTAGCACAGTTTTATATTTGTGTAGTTCACCAACTAATTAATAATTGTAATCAATAATAATAATTATAATCAATAATCTATCAAATGGTTTGTTTTACTTTCTTCATAATTTACTTTAATTTTAGCTTCTAATAGATTTATCCGTTTCTATCATATTTTTCTTGTTAGAGGGAAAATCTCTTGTTCATCCAATGCAAGTAAGTTTTAACACAATATTTATTTTCTCCTTCCAATTCTTATGTACAGCACAGTGTCTCAGAATCTCCACTTCAGTAATTAAGGAATATTCTCGGCAATGTCTAATAATATCTGTAACCATGGTTACTTACAATTTACTGACCGCTTACAATCATGAAGCATGTGAAACATAATTTTTCTTGTTTCAGAATTGATGACAAATTCTCTTATCAATCATATTTTCTTGCATGGGTGTGCATTCATTACCTGTCCATGCCCATGATAACATTAATCCAACTTGGTTTTTCCATGTAATTAGTCAATGTCATTTTCTCAATTTATTTATTTGTTAAATGCATTGAAATGTTCATTGTTTTGCTTTGTTGTTCTCAGGTGACCTACATTCACCAGTTGGTCCAGTCTAGACTGTTCGACGACGGCAAACCTCTCTGGGATATGTACACCTGTCTTCGTATCCTTTTTAATAATATATATATGCATAGAAGCATACACAATAACACACAGCAAACAACAGGATCATAATACATAATAATACAAAATACATCATAATACAAACAAAAGGATCATTATACACAATAATACACAATAACACAGCAAACAACGGAATCATAGTCTGTATTCCAGTCATAGAAAATTGCAAAATGTAGGGGAAAAATTAAAGAAAGTTCATATGGGCCATTTTGGAATGTTACTAATTACTTGATTCTTGAATGCAGTAATCAGGCATTGAGTTAAGTTTCATGAAACACAGAAGTGTACACTTGCCTATTAGGCAAGAACATGGCTGAGTATTCGAATGATGGGAATTTTGCCAAAAAAGTGAAAGTTTTAAAGAAACTGCAGCTGAAAAATTACAGTATTTTTACAATGGTACTTTATTATATATTTTTTTGTGGCCATTTCAAAATGCACAAAAGATATGAAAATCTTAAAAAAAGTACATTGAAACATAATGTTCAATGCTGATTGTTACATCTACCCTAATTTTTTTTTGCTTTTTTTGCATTTTTCTGCTTGTGCAAGAAAAATGTTTCCTTTTCAGATTTTTATGCCTTTTTCTTTACTTCAGTCTGTTTTGTTTTCTTTTCTTTAACACCGTTTTTTTTGTCAGACACATTTTGTCAGTCCTTGCAGTTGGAAGTTCTACACTCACAGGTAAACATGGTACTTCTTTTATTGTAAACAGAAAAGGAGTTTGAAAGTTGGTTGTGTTAATGTCGCGATAGACGTTGAAATCCCTATCGCGGTTTGTCGCTTTTCAAAGCGTTATAAAACCACTATTATTTACTAGACCTGTTGCACTGTGATATTATTTATTAATAATTATTCTCTTGCGTCTTGAGTTTCCTCCTGACTTTCGCTAAAACTTACTTTTCCCTTTGTTAGGTATGATTGCTAACAATAACACCCAGGTTACCTGTATATTATTTCACTCCGTGCAAAGTACTTAGGTGTAATGGAAATGTTCATTTTCAATCCACCCTAATCTTGCAGCTTACCGTTTTGTCAATATTTCATCTGAAGTATAATCAAGGTTCAAGAAACATCACTTTAATGAGACTGTTTAAAATTTACATAAGTTCTGAGCTTTTCCTTGGTTACTCATTATGAACACTGTCAATAGACGAATTAGTATAGTGTCCTAGAATACAATATTTAGACAAGCATGAGAATTTAATTTAATATTTAACATTCTGCTTTAGTATGACCTCCCTTCAGTTTATTGCAAAAAAAGTGATTTTTTTTTTATTTTACACTTTGAAAGCCTGACATTTCCCCTTGAGTAAAACATTTTCCTCGATAGTAAGAGATAATTATCCCTCTCGTCACGTCCCTAGGCACAGAGACTTGTTCGTGAGAGATGGGGTGAACATGTCACTGTGGAGAAGTACAGCCCTGGACAATCATTAACGCTAGCCTATTGGAGGTGAGAAAGTACAACTTCACAGGAAGAAAAGATTCAGTTTGAATGTTCATCACTGTGGTTATTTGATGTAGTTATATCCTTCATGTTTCAGAGGATGTGTCGATGAGTTGGAATATTTTCTTTTCTCTTCATGTTTATAGCGGTAAATTGTTTAAAACATTAGAGTTAAATTCAAGAATATAAAAAGAATAGCAAATAGAACAAAGAATTCACACTAGTCTGATCAGAGGATCAATTGGTAACATCTTCTATATCCACAATGACCAAGATTTTGCAAAATATTTGTAAAAAACACTTTGGAAAAGTTTGGTTGAGGCATTACAGTATGTTTCCACACTGTTTATTTGTTATTTCATAAAACTCCACAAAATCGTAACCCAAAAGTGGTATCCTTTTCCATAAATTGTATTATAAAATACATTTGAGTTTTAATCATTAAATATCAACATTTTTGCAGTCCACAGTATTAAAAGCAGCAATGAAATTTGTGAAATTTAGAGAGAATTTGTAGCATTTCACAATGTTTCAGTTTGCAAAACATTTACTGCATTTTACTAGATATTGTTTGTTTAGGAGTGAAAGTGAGAGGAACATAACTTCCAGACGCAAACCGTCTAATTGTTGTTTATCTTACGGTTTCCTTTTTCGCAAGTATACTGATGTTGTATCAGCATAAAAGCATCGGTACGTCGCTCATGTTGTAATGTCATTAACATATTACATTTCCGTTTTCTCATTTTCAGAGCTCAAAACCTGAACAGCACCAAGAAACAAGAACATTACAAGGTGGTGGTCTGCATAGACAACAGTGACGCTGCCAAACCTCTTCAGATAATCCACAACCCAACCCTGGATGCAGAGAATGCCGGCAGGATCTGTTCCACGTCGATAAAGGTCAGAGGATACAATGCTTGTCCTCATTTGTTTTCCTTAAGCTTTGAATATTCAGTTTGTAATTATACATATTCATTGAATCATAAGTACAATTACTTTGCATAACCCAACCCTGGATGCAGAGAATGCCGGCAGGATCTGTTCCACCTCGATAAAGGTCAGAGGAGACAATGCTGTCCTCATTTGTTTTCCTTAAGCTTTGAATATTCAGTTTGTAATTATACATATTCATTGAATCATTAGTACAATTACTTTGCATAACCCAACCCTGGATGCAGAGAATGCCGGCAGGATCTGTTCCACCTCGATGAAGGTCAGAGGTTACAATGCTTGTCCTCATTTGTTTTCCTTAAGCTTTGAATATTCAGTTTGTAATTATACATATTCAGTGAATCGTAAGTACAATCAGCCAGTTGGGGACAGTTTCCTAATGCTAATACCTCTCTAAACTGTACTCCAATATCATGCTCTCAAAGCACTGGTATTGTCAGTACAAACAGTTCCTAACGTTGATCTGATAGAAACATGATACTCATACTGCTCGTACTGACAATACGAGTGCTCTGAAGCAGGACATGACACTACAGTATAGAAAAAATTGTCCCAACTGGGTGTTTGTTTTCCATAAGCTTTGAATATTCAGTTTGTAATTATACAAATTCATTGAATCATAAGTACAATTACTTTGTAAGTTCCAGAATATAGTTTTCTTTTGGCTTTCCTTTTTCATCTCATTCATTTGGTCATGTAGATGTGGTTGTCATAGAAACAATGCTGCCTACCTCTCCTTATCGTCTCTTCCAAATACATGCGGGGGATGTTCTCTTCTTGTTGCAAAATATACAAGGAGGAAATGCATTCTTTTGTTCATGGGAATGCATTTTTTGAAAGTTTGTTAACAGATTCGTTGTTTGGAGGGGGATGGGGGGGGGGAGCGGGGGTGTGTGGGTAGTTTCCATAGATAGTTGATTTTATTATAAATTATATTATAAAGTTATGACAATGATAGGATTAAAATTTAATGTAGGTTTTTTCTTTACTTTTCCGTTTTTGCTATGAACACTTTATTTGAGTGCTAAATGCCATCCGATCCAATTATGATACAGAGTTGGTCAGTTTCTGTGGCATTTTGTTCTTAAGTGTTGTATTAGTGCACACTACATTGTCAGATTCTCTCAATAACAGAAATAATTTTATTGTTACAATCCATTGATTAATATGGGGTCAGTAAAATAGTTTCATTTTTTCATCAACAGTGTGAGAGGCTGTCTATTGAAAGGTTGCTAGTAGAAACCATCCTGGTCCGGTCGAGGACAAAACTTGGATCACTGAAGCAAAAACTGGAGAAGATCCACGTTGATGGTATGAATTTGAAGAGGTTTTAAAGGAAGATCAAGAACTCAATCAAATATCTTTATCATATGTGATAGAGATGCTAGTCATGAGCAACACCCCCCCCGCCCCAACACCCAGTAGAGGTGTATGTGATGAACCATCATTCTTCCCCATTTCCCTCTCTCTCCCTCCCCCCTCTCCCCTCTCCTGCCTGCCACACAAGCAGAAGACATAAACCCAGTTTTCATCTTTAGGTTGGGTGATAGAGATACTTGTGATGAAAGAACCATCTCCCCACCCACCCACCCCTTCCCACTCACCCACCCCCATCACTCCACTAATCAGCTAGGAGAAGAAAAACAAATCCAACTATGGTCTGTTTCTTATATGACAGAGAAAGCTTGTGCCCTCAAAATGCTCATAAATGTTCAGTTGTGTTGGGAAGATATTCATGGTTTATGAGTCATATCAGGAGGCTGACATCTTGTCAAATGTTTGATTTTGTGATACTGCTTTGAGGTGGACCTCTCTATGTCTTCCAATGATTTCTGTTTTAATGTCAATTATATTATGACTTCAGTGAGCATCATTACAAGGTAGTGTTATTAATTCAATACTTAAAGCACCACTAAACACCCACCATTACCAAGAAAGAACTAAAGTAAGAAATAAACAAATACACACCCAACATTACCAAAGAAGGAACTAAAGTATGAAATAAAGGAATACACACCCACCTTTGCCAAAGAAGAACTAAAGTAAGAAATACACACCCACCATTACCAAAGAAGACCTAAAGTAAGAAATACACATCCACCATTACCAAACAAAAAGAGCAAAAGTAAGAAATACACATCCACCATTACCAAAAAAAAGGAAATAAAGTAAGAACTAAACAAATACACACCCCACCATTACCGAACAAAAGAAATAAAGTAAGAAATACACACCCACCATTACCAAAAAAAAGGAAATAAAGTAAGAACTAAACAAATACACACCCAGCATTACGAAAGAAGGAACTAAAGTAAGAAGTAAAGAAATACACACCCAGTTGTTTGTAAGATTTCCTTTACTTTTCTCTTCAGCGACTGTGGGTGGCACACCGCCTCTTCTGTACATACCCCTTATGGCTTCCAGTGAGGATGCTGACGATGATATCAGGGTCTCCATAGACCTACAGACTGGAATGCTGGAACCAAGCGTGGCTCATTGTGGTATGAAATCTCTCTGGATGGAACACCAGGATGTGTTATTTTAAATGATGTTATAGGGAGGGGGTGCCGGGGGGGGAAGGGATTTCATTGACAAAATGCAGTTGCGAATAAGGGTGATCAAGTATTGAGGAATATTGATATTATATCTGTATATTTAGCAGTCTGAAAACGGGGAAATGCATGGCCTGAAACGTTCTTTCAACAGGGGGAGTTTGAGGGAAATTCCTTGAGGTGGGAAAGTCGTGGCACAGTTCAGCTTCAAGTTTTGACCAATCATACACTTCAGTCATTCTTCATAAAGAATATTATTCAGCATTTTTTTTGTGTCTGTTTTCTTTCAAGTATTTGCCTTTTCTTATCCTTTTTTTTCTAGTTCGTTTTCCTCATAATTATTGTCTCTTATATATTTAATTCTTTCTCCTTGAGCCAGTCTTTTTTCCCTTCTAATCACAGATGATGCCATGATAGATGACATTGATATATCTTTGACCTCTGACCTCAGCAAGTTACCAAATCTTTTGACAAAAATTAGGTAAGCATTTAAGCATTTGCTAGCAATTATTAATATTACACGTTGGATTTTGTTTCCCTTTCCCTCCCCCCCCCCCATCCCTTTTTAAAAAATTTTGTGGTGTAATTAATATTGTTCATTTCTGTACTTGCTGTTGTTTTTTTCTTTATTTTTTTTTCTTCAAAACACATTCAGATTGTTGGGTACTCTAAGAGCCCAGATTTCAAGTTGAAAGCAGACAGTAAATTCTACTGTCGTCAGTAACAATACCTAAGAGAATAGAGGTGTTGTTTATGAACAAAACCGCTATATCAAAATTGTAT
>JAIPMN010048129.1:0-18650 GCA_020650975.1 Apostichopus californicus | reverse complement strand
ATTTATAATTAGAAAAAAACAGAGAAATAAGATATGACTCATAATTGACAAATAAGGAGTATTGTTTTTGAAAATATTTTATTTCTCTGCTTTTTTCTAATAATATTTTCTTTTGGAGTATACATGGATTTATTTTTCTTTATTATATATACATACGTGATGATACACAGGCAAGAAAGAATGCTTATTTCTACCACAGCTTGTTTTGGTGGCCAGATTGTTTATTCTTTGTCTCCTACAAGAAAAAAAGGCGGCTCAGCAACCTTCAGGTGGTTTTCCTGGAAGATAATGAAAGGAAACGAAACATAAAAATACAACACACATAATTGTGTACCAGACTGACTCTACTCTCTGTGACCCATTTAGGCTAGTTTCTACACTGAACTGAGCAACTACAATAACAAGGATAGATCTGGGAGTACCACTTGACTTGATCTGACTCAATACATAATAGTAATGTAATCGATTTAGAGACTGCGACATTAATATGTTGGCACGTCTGCCTTACAACCTCTCTCTGTCATTTCTGGGCAGGCATTACACTCATAGAACAATAACAATTAAGCTAGCCAATCTCAGCTACACAAAACGTGTAACTTGTTAGGTCTATATAACAGTATCAGTATACATGGTTATATCTGATATTTTCAAACACTGACTCACAACTTCCATTGCAATGAGCATTCTACACTACAGATATAATATGTCACTGGTACATTCTTTAGTTCCTAATTGGATAATTTGCAAACTGCAGCTACCTCAACAAAATCACACGATATATCAATACCACAGGGTTTACTGTTAAGAAACTCTTTGCAGGCATTCCTTTGAACAACCAGTGATACCATAGATTTAACTTATAAGTTTACTGTAGTTTAGTCTCCGTATTCCACTATCAGGGTAAAGTTTTAAGGATTTTTTTCTGGTTGTTACTGTTTGGTTGTCCGAACAGCATATTTGGTTGTCCAAAAACAAAGTGTCAGTTTTGAAGTCCAGAGGTGTTTCTTGTTTATCACAAATACACCGAAAAATGCAAAACAACACTTCAAGTTTCATGCATGCTTACTGAAATGAATGAACCTATATTAGTATATTATTAAACCTATATGTTATAAATGTAAATGAAGCGTCACTAAATTATATAGAGTATTGTGACTTACAACAGAGTGTTTAGAGAAGACATGCCATTGAAGTATCATTAACTAAATGAAGAGATTAACCTGTACTAAAAGCCAGTACTGTAAGTAATCAATACGATTGAGAGGCTCGCAGTTTTTACTCCTTATCTGTGAATAAGTGAACTTTCTGCTTAAAGATTGCATGGATCAAAAGAATACAGGGCAAGGAATTTTGAAATTCCAAGTCTTCAGGCTTGGAGTGTTTTGAAGTCTTAATTCAACACCTTCATTTGGCAAATCGGCATCTGTACAGTGTCTTTGTGGGTTTTTTTTTTGCTTTTTTTTTATTTGGGGGGGGGGGGTGGGAGATGGGTGGGAGTGGGTGGTGGGGTAGGATTTCAGGTTATTTTCAAATTTCATTTTCACTCAACCTGCAATGAATGAGATATCATTTGGTGAAGTGTTGTTTTGCATATGTTGGGGGAATCTATACCATTAATATGAAGAAAAAAACCCCTGTGATTTAGTATTTTAGTGCTTAAATTATCAACGGAAAAAAATGTAAGGTAACGTGATAACAACCTGACTAGTAAATCACACATTACAGCAAGCATGTTTAGTCATTATTTAACCACTGTGCATACTTGTATGTATTAAGTTGGCAATGTTATCAGAAGCGATAAAATTGATGCAAAGATTGTACATACAGTTGTTGTTATCAGCTTGTTAGGTTTGCATAGTAAATAAAGTTAGTTTGTTTAAAAGCAAGGTTGCTCAAAGATGGATGTTCTTTTTTTTAGCCTGGTTTGTTGTTTGCAGCATTGGTGATCTCTCCTAGGCTTGTAGATGTGGGTGTGGCCTGTAATGTAAGCTTTTTCGTAAACGAGTCACCATGGGGTGTTGTTAGCTGGATTTTCCCAGGAACAGTATAACACTCAGCATGTTCCTGATTATACACTTGGTATGTGTCTCGTTGACAAGGTACAACTTATAATGCAATAAACAACCGTCAGACTTGTTGAAAAACCAGGGAGTTGTTATGGAAAACAACTCCCTGGAAAAACAGATTGAATATTTTCCTGTGGAAACATTTATATAGTTTATTTTTCATTTCTGAAAAACAAAATGGTTGCGAGGTAGAGCAGGGTACAGAATAGGAAATTCAGACTAAGAAACTACTGTAATAGGTCTTTGAACATTTTCATCTCAGTTCAACCAATGTTATTTTCATTGAAATGTATATGGTTGTTTAGGACTATTGTGGAGGGGGGATGGGGTGGGGCTAGGGTCTTCTCTTTAATATTCCAGAGTACATTTACCTTTTTGTACTTGAATGAAGTTTATAACAGATAAATCTAAAATCATAGAGAGAAAAAACAACTGTTAGCAAACTGCTTATCTATTGCAAAAAGCCTGTGTAGTTAAATATGTAAAAGTTATCTGAGGGACTGACTGTTTCAATCCTAGCAGATTAAGAATGCCCTAAAAGCAGACAGACAACTTAATTGGACCAATGAACAATTGAACATGATTAGAGTAATCATGGACTGAACAAAGGAGATGAAACTGGTTTTGAGTTGAAAGGATTAAGTCCTGAGATAAACTTTGCAGATGGGTGTGACAATGTGGATAAATTAGTAGGTGAATGCTGAGCAAAGTGGGGGGGGGGGGATGGGTGGGGAGTTAGGAAGGAAATAACAAGTGAGTGTTGTGGTAGGGTGGAAAGTGTGATGAAGAGGGGTGGGGGAAAGAGGATAGGGAGAGAGTTGTAGGTATGGCTGTCATCTGCCAAAGTTTTTTGCAAACCCACTTCTGGGTCACATCCCTCAGTTTACAGACCTTTGCCCTAAACTGTTATCAGTGTATTAATATACATGCATATCTTGTATGCTAGCCTACACCTGATGATAATATGCCTGCAATGCATTGCCACATGTGCTGTATTTAGGTTTCTACAGCTACATGCAATAGTTTTAACATTCAGACTTTTGAGAGGAAACCTTGAAGCAAATTTGAACAGCTTTTAAAGTTTGGAGAATTAATAATATACATTAGTCCGAGCAATATGTGGCTATAAATTGAGAGTTGTCTTTCCGCTCAAGGGATTACATTTATACTTCATGAAAAGTAACATCATTTATTTGAAGTTGTATTTTATATTGTACCAAACTCCAATACCTGTGAGTCATACAGTACTGCACACGTCATGCCGAGAACTTTAATTTAACAATGCTGCCGTGGTGTGAATTTGGGGAATGGTTTACATGTTTCTCCCTGTTTCAAATGTCTTTCTAATTTAATTAGTAGAAAATATAATATACACATGTGGTGATTGTTTTATATGTTGTCCATAGGTCTTTATTGGAATAGTGTTGTTTGATCTTTTGGCACTGTAGTACAGAGCATACTAGTGCATCCTGTAGCTGCCTAAAGTCCCTTGACTAAGTTGACTGCACTTTGAAAAATATCTTGTAATGTTAAAAGAAAGTCTTCATTGTTGGTTAAATATTGAGTAGAATCTGTTTAATGAATATAAATGACTAAATTGCCCAAATCTGGCTTAAAACACAATAATTTCTAGGATCCCTCTAAAGCAGCCATTGTTTAATAATATCTGAAGTATGCTGTTGAAGTATCTATAGGATTTAGAATTCAGCTAAAAAGAACTAGGCAAATATTAGTAAGACACTGACAGGAAAAGGGGGGGGGGGGGGAAAGCTTGGGAGGGAGAAAAAGGTGGGATGAAGGAGAAAACAACAATTACATTACCTATCTTAAAAGGTTGACTTCAAAGAGGAATTTTCTGTTAACATTGTTCTATAGAAGCCAAATTGTCTTGATTTTCATGCTACTCGTGACATTTTGTGATACCGTATAGCAGTAAATTTTTAAGGGAAACCAGATGGCAACTTCACTGTTGAGTATATATATACACCTACTTCTGTGCTGTGATTGGAACCATTAATTGTTTTCAGGATTGTAATGGATTAATTTGTAAATTAATTTTCTGAAATAGTTAAATATTGTCTTCCATTTTATTTTACTGTACACGACAGTTCATTGTCTTGCAATCCTTACGAAGCTCAATGCCGTAGAGAGGATGTACAAATCTACATGTGGGCAAGTTTGCTTCGTACTTTTAAGTAACCTAGCCATTTCCACTACTGTGTTGCAAAATCGGAGATGAATGTTTCTTTAGTACCCAGAAATTCTGTATGATGGGAGGTGGGGGTGGGGACAATTGAGGGAGGGAGGGAGGGAGAGAAGATGCATTGTGTACATGTAAGATGATAATTGGTCATATTATTCCTCTCTAGTGTGTCTCCTCCCCCAGTAACTATATGTATGCAATTTACCTACAGTAACTTCTAATAAGCCCATACATGGAATCTTGTCCTTTTGTTTCTTTCTCAGCTGATGCAGAGGATGCCATGGTGTATCGGATAGCACTGTGGATATGCACCTTCACATTAACTGTCTCGCTAGGAGCCGTCCTGCTTCTACCATTGTCCATTGTCAGTAATGAGATACTGCTACTGTCGCCAAACAGTTACTACATGAAATGGTTGAATAGCTCCCTCATTCATGGTAAGCCCAGTGATACTTAATTTTTCCGGAAAAGAAAGACAGTGTCAAATTCATAAATATATAGGGTAAAACTTGGAAACTTTCATCAGTCTTGACCCCATATTTTTCAACATGCATAATAATTTTGAAAAGAGAAAAAAAACTTTCTTCACAGGTTTACATTTTAAATGTATTATCCTATTTCACTAAGTAATTTAGTCAAAGTTTCTGTTTATCAAATTTTCCTCCAAATAGTGTTTGAGTCTTTGATTCAACACATGTAAACCTATTGTTCCTAAATTGTGGTCTCAATGGTATGTTACTGTATACTATAAATTGTTAAGGTCCTGTGTCTTCGGCGTTACCTTATCATTCTTAAGTATAATGCCCCCTTGTCTGATTAAGGAATTCAACATAAAGTGCAATTAATTTTCTTTATATATAGCATTCACACAGTTACTAAATTTCATCTTAAGATACAAAACCCTCAGTAAAAGCCTGTGGGCTATTGTACACTGTGCAGTATAAATTCATGTATTAATACCATGAAAGAAATTCACTTACAAAAAAAAGAGGATTTTTCTCATCAACTTTGTGACATTTTCTTAAGATGTCAGTGTCAGCTACCCTTGTACAGATAAATACAAAAGCTTTATTAATAAAACATATAATAAAAATCATTGTCAGTTACCATAAAGTTATTAATTTGTTTCCATATGTAGCTCAGCGGTAGTCAACAAAACCATTATAGCACTGAAAAACGTACAAATTACAGCACAGAACAGTTTATCGCGCATACCCTCACAAATTTCTTCTGTTTGCTATTCAATTTAATGGATATTTTGAATTCTCCAGGTATATGGAGGACTTTTTAATTTAATACTGCAAACCCCTCCCCCCCCCCCCGGCCCCCATCTGTAAACTTTTTTATTGATTTTATTTCTCATCTGCAGGTTTGTGGAACAAAATTTTCCTGTTTTCAAATTTGTCCTTTTTCGTACTGATGCCTTTTGCTTACCTGTTTACTGAGTCGGAAGGATTCGCCGGATGGAAAAAGGTAAAATGACCAATTATGAAGTCACCGTATTTTGTGTTTTGTTTTGTTTCGTGTATTGTGTTTGTGTGTTTGGTAGAAATGGTTTACTTGGGATGAATAGTCCAATGAAACATAAGTTTGAAATTTGAAGTCACTATCATAGAACAAAATGGAATTTTACTCATTACGCAGTTAATTAACTCCTTCCGGGACCTGAGAGATGGTTGGTTCTCTCATCGTCTAGATAACCATTTAGAGCAAGTCATTGTTATGGTTTATACTTGTGGTACATTTGCTTCTTGAAGCAGTAAAATTTCTAAAGTAAGGAAATAGGTCAAATGTCAACATTATTAGTACAATTTGCATGTAACCACCTATTCATATTAAACTTAAATTCATTAAGTGCAGTATTATATTGATTATAGTACACAACAGACCCACAGTAATGCAACTACAATTTCTCTTTGCATATAACATGTACTATGGAACCGTATGAAAGTCTGGAATGGTTATGTATGAAACCGAACCATCCTTTAAGTACTAAACCTCAACTGTTGATAAATTAAATCGAGTCATAAGGTGTTCCGACAGAGACTTTTAGCCAAAGAAGAGTTTTTAATTACATTTTGTTTGGTATCATTTATTTTATTATATTTTTCTACTCGCCCTCAGGGTTTGAAAGCTCGAATTTTCGAGACGACCTTAGTTCTCTTTCTGCTGAGCATTCTGATCTTTGGACTCGTCTGGGTGGCTAGTGCTCTCTTTGACGATGAGCAAGATTCAAGCCTTCAAACATTGTTCGGTAAGTCATTGAATCATGTACAGGCAAGAAGGTCCATAAAGTTTTTCAAGCTGCTGATTTGGTTTGGTTTTGTTCCCCAACCCCATAATTTGCTGTAATTTCATTCGTAGAAAGTTATTTATCTCTTGACAGATTCAGAAGAGGCAGGCAGGTGAGAGAGAGATGAAGCAAAATTAATTTGCATAATTTTTAAAGCTGGAGCTGGTTGGTTGTGCTGTATTTTTCTTCCAAAGTATTTGAGAGCTGGAGGTCGTCTAACGATTGATCATGTTATGAGAACTGCCAAGGGTTGTTCCGTCAAGATTTTTCAAAGAAGTTGCAGTTTGAAGCTCACTAAGAAAGCAAACTGATTTGTTTTTGTACACAGTCTAACAAGCCAAACGGGAACAGGAAAGTTGATGAAATTTATGTTGTTCTCTCTTTCAATTTCCCTGTAGATGTTTGGACTTCCTCTTTACCATTGCTGTACTCTTGCATGTCCATCCTTGGAGTCTTCATACTATTAAGTAAGTATTATATCAAGATTTTCCTCCAAAATGGAATATTTTCTTGGCAAAGATTTAAAACAAAGGCTACAGTGTAGAGTTGCACAAAAAACAGATTGACTAAAGAAAGATCTTCAGAATGGTTTGTATGCAAATTCTGTATCCCATTTTAAAAAAAAAAAATGGAAACAGGTAGCTGTTAGGAGAAATACGGCCTATTGCAGCAATCTTTTCAATGATCAATGAATCCTCTAGTAGGAAAAAAGTAATACCCTGTTTCGTGTTGAAGAAGAGGGGTGGCAGGGGTGGGCAAGGGAAGGTAGGGGGGCGAGTAGTTCCAACTGCACTGAGCAGGACTACCCTCATTAAAGATGAAAATAATAAAACAATAAAAACAATAAAAAGTTGATATGTCCAATTGCTGTTTTGGAAGGGTGACACAATGCTTAATGTAATTTTTCTCCACAGTTAGAAGCTTAGAAATCATTGTACGGAGTGCATGTTTAATAAAAATGCTTAAGAAAAGAAAAGAAGTGAAGCTGTTCAAGGTAAAAGAAAAAAGGAATCAGATTGAAAGTGGACAAATTTTATTCAAAGAAGAAACCCTCTATCCCTCTAGCCCTTCAACATGGGACACGTAACACTCTAATCCAGCAGTGGAGGCCCGAGTTCAGTGGGGCTTTCATAACATGAAATGAGATGAGCACTGATTAAATGCTTATCATTTTTTCCTCCACGAGGAGAAGCCGAGCAACCTTCACCCGGCATCAGCGGTATATCTCTAATCGTCTCACCTGTTCTATTGTTACTCTGTTTCGGTGTCGTCTGTGATATTTGTAAAGAAGAAAGTTTGACTGAAAATAGCCAGTGGCTTCATTTGGAACAAATGCATTTTTCTGTTTGCTGCCATTATGTAGCTGCTCTTACCCTTGGCTAGAAGAAGAGTGAGATTAGGTTCTCATTGAGTTATTAACTTGGTTTTCCCAGATCACCCAAAGTGCCCAACAGACATAAGGAGAATAAAGTAAGGAAGAAAGAAATACTTAAACCTGACCACTTGCTGCCAGATTAAGTGATGCTTCAGTCACCTTCTTCTGTTCTGTTCTGTTCTGTAATTTGAAATGTTTCATTTGGAGATGTGATCTGATCATATTTTGCTCGGAAGGCAGTTTTTGTTTCAATGTTAAGCTGTCACATGCACGTAGGATGATTTTAGGCTTTATAAGACTACATGTTGAATGGCAATCGAATGAAGAGTGTTAATTCATTCTGAATTTGTCTTGAAGCAATGTGTAGACCATTTTCAGATGGATCTAAATATTGTCGGATTGCTTATAGATGAAAAACCCAACTTCCTTTGCCCAGTTAGCGCCAGAACCCCTCAGCCTCCCAACTTTTAGGTGGCATTACCTTTGTTGATATTCATTGTTTGCAAACCAAAATCTTTCATCAATTATTATGTAAACCAAAAATATTGTTTTCATAACCATTCCAAATTCATACATCCCTCAACAGTTTCTACACCGCTTGGTTTCACTCGAATGTTCACCGTTATCGGCAACTTTGTGGTCAAACCGCAGTTCATGGAGAACGTCAGAGAAGAGTACGAGAGAACGCAGATGGAAGAAGAAGTGCTGAAAAGAAAAATAAGAGGTAGTTTAACTGTGATCTCCTTCCGTATGTCCCCTTCCCACTATTCTCCCTTCACAGATGGAATTCTTAAAACCAAATCAAGGGTTCATTCACCTTTTAATGTTCAATTAGCGCCTTATCCATTGTTATTAATCGTTATAGATTGTTCTTCAATTAGCCATGCCCCTCTTGTTTATTAATCCAATAGTGTGTACCTCTGTTACTCCTCCCCTGTCTATCCTCCTCCCCCCCACCAACCCCTGTCCATTATCGCACTTTCCCCAGTGATCCCTATTTAGCAAATGCAGGACCTGTTAGCCAGCATTGATATGAGTGCAGGATTCTATGTCCCTAGATGCAAGATTTTAGCCAAGGATGCAAAATCTTCACACTGCTTGCATCTGACAGAAACAAACCCCAAGTACACACACTCACAACTAGGCCTGTGCAAAACATTAAAAACATATTCTTCTTGAGTAAAATACGTCATTTTTTCTTTTCAAAACAGCCACCACTTCTTCTCAAAAGAACAAAACTTTCTTCCAATCATTTCAAAACAAATAATACGTAAGGATCAACCGCAGGTTGTGATGATTCGGTACAGAGTTAACAACAATGTTATTGTTCATTATTACTAAGTATTGTGTGTTCCTGTGGAGTAATATGAAAATGCATGTTTCCATGGCAGACTGCAGGGACTCAAGCATTTCGAATGGATGCAAACTTTTTTAGCTTTAAAATCCTAGGAACAATATTGTTTTAGCACTGCCCCCACTTAATCCTTAGTACTCAACAGAGGTGAAAGTCTACACACTTAGTAAACAAAATGTCTCAGGGAAGAAGGATTGTATGTTTTCATACTCTGTATAAGAATTTCTCGTAGTGTACACTGAACTGTTGTCTTCAGTGGAGGTCAACGGTCATTTCAATTAAACACAATATGATGTGAAAATCATGATATCCCAAGAAGGAAACCTTCAGATCTCGGATTCTTAAAAATAATGAATAATGTCATGGAGACCACAGACTGCATTTTGCAATTTCTACTGTATACCCACCCACTGGATCAATTTATCCGTCTGATTCAAGATTCCCCCGACTAACGCAATCGTGATTCATCTCGACAGGTTTAGACAACCAAGATAGACCAATTAACGGCCAAAAATCTCATCTCATGGAAGAACTTCAAGAGACCCAGAAAGACCTGAAAAAATATGAGCGCAAACTAAATGCATCTTCGTGGCAGAGGAACCTCTTCTACCCGCTGCTGTGGATGCTACTGCTTGCTCTCGCAGTTTTATTTCTCTTCTTCGTCGGTCTCAACGTTTTTCGACTTTTATTCGGCATCAAGGCTTTACCTGTCAGTATTAAGGTAAGAAATATGACAGCGGCGTTCGGACATTTCCATAATGACTGCGTGTATCCATATCCAGGATTACTGTTGAATTAGAAACATTTATGCAAATTTATGAGCAATTGAAATTCTAAAGAAAAGTTGAAAAGAGCAAAAAAGGTTTTGGCTAGGACAAACCTCAAAGCCCTTTCTAGCCAAAGTATTTTAAAGATATTTTACTGCTAAAATAGGGTAGTCATGTTACATTGTAGCTACATCAAGATTGATTAGTGCCGTTGCTATACAATGGGATCACGAATCATTGGGGAAGGGGAGGGGAAGGGGAGGGTGAGGGGAAGGGGAGGGTGAGAGGAAGAAAATAAGGGAATAGAAAGGAACTGACTCATACTTGAGTTCTTTTTGTGTTTTATAGGGCCACGAAATTCACTCCTAATGGATGCAGATGTGTTTACCGTATGAGTAAAACAAGCTCGAAACTATGAATTTTAATGCAGACTTTGCCAACTATCTTGGGATTGCTTCAAAGCTGCATTCAAATCATTGTTGATATACAACCTAAAGTTAAATGCATCCTTTCTTTTCTAATGAAACCAAAAACCGTACCAGATTAAATGTTATTCAAAGTTCATGCATACAATCAAGTATGAGAGTCACTGCAGATTTTGTGTAAGTTGTGAACTTAGTGGTTAAGTTCGCCCTGACAATTTTGATGTCATAATATCTCTTTACCTAGTTAGAGCTATTTATTTTGTAAACTCTTTCTGTCGGCACCCTTTTCTTTCATGTTGACAATATTTCTTTCTCTTCTTTTCTCTCTGTAGGAAGCAGGAGTAGGCAAAGTTTCTCTCTCAATGTTTGGACCATTTGGAGCTATTGTTGAAGTCACACTAATTCTGTATCCTTTTCACAGTCTCAAAATTTGTTTCTTAAGTGATATGATGTCATTATCTTCAAGTGACCTTTCACATACCCTGTAGTGTCATTAGGTTATTTGAACGCGTCCTAAAGTATTGGAAGATATCGTTAATATCGGTTCGTCTCAAATAGCTTCACCAAGCCGTTATGGAGATAAACAGCCATGGGTACCTGCAAAGTTTGCCTAAGCATCTATCAACTAGGGGCTCACCAACCACTTAAAATAAGCCTTGGGTGCGTTTATCTTTGGCTATTCCAGTATGTAATGTGATGCTCTGGATAACTTGAATGGTTTTAGAGTCTGGCATGTGTAGTTTGACAGTCTCTCCTGGGTCATGTAAAAATATTGAACAATCTCATATTTATAAATTGGCTATGTTTCCTGCTCTGCATTTTTATAAGTTGTTCAGCGTCTTGATCACTGAGCTTATTTAACACTCAATGTAACTTCCATCATGTTGTTTGAACCTTTATCGTGCTAAAGAGAAACTGGACGTCATTCAAATGAGAGTAGCTGTACGAAAGGCGAGCAAAATCTCTTGCAAAACATTTCTCAAAATCTGAGCTTAATCATGTTTGTTAATTTCAATAACATTCTTTTTTTTTCTGTGGGGGGGGGGGCTGTCAAATAAGAACAATGGATTTGTGAAACACTTCACTCGTTCATGACACTGTAGCTCACAGAGAGAATGGCAGTGCTATGGTGGAGTGGATAAAGACAGTGTCATTAAAAGCAATGAAACTAACAGTCTGGAAGGTCATGGCTTCTATCTCTGGTCGACCAAAGTAAGGTGGGTTTTACGTTAAGGAGAAACCCACGCTTTTCCCATCTGAAACGGTTTTCCAAATTTGGTTTAAAATGAGCTGAGAAAGTAAATCGGATGGCCACTCGACATGAAGTGTAAGTTGCACGCCATTCACCTTCTCCCACTTAACACCTGTTGCTGCTTAGCATTCGTAAAACAACTGCCTTCCCGGCCGATTTGTTAGAATTTTTAGAGGGTGGTTCATGATGTTCATCAGTGTTGTATGAAGTCTTGATGGAATGTAGGAAGGATAGTAACACCATAGTATTCCCTTCCATAAATAAAACTTCAGTAAATGAAATCTACGGGCCCTATGTTATACTAATACAGTCGCCCCAGAGGTCTCTGGTTCGACTCCCGTTCTAGCTAAACCAGTCCCCTCAGAGGTCTCTGGTTCGACTCCCGTTCTCGCCCCAGAGGTCTCTGGTTCGACTCCTGTTCTAGCTAAACCAGTCGCCCCAGAGGTCTCTGGTTTGACTCATGTTCTAGCTAGACCAGTCACCCCAGAGGTCTCTGTTTCGACTCCCATTCTAGCCAGACCAGTCGCCCCAGAGGTCTCTGGTTTGACTCATGTTCTAGCTAGACCAGTCACCCCAGAGGTCTCTGTTTCGACTCCCAATCTAGCCATAAATTTCTTTGCTCGTTTCCAATTTCAGCTTTGTGACTTTCTTGGTGTCCCTGTTACACACAGAACTGAATGGGTGTTAGCATTTGGTAAGGCTTTCTGTGTTAGTATGTATGGTTTTAGAAAAATTGAGTCTTTAGCAATGAATAACCTGATTTGCTCAAATAGATTTATTTAGTTGGTAACATTTTTTCAAATGAAGGCTCTAAAATCTCATGAGAAATGTTCCACTGATTCAGATTGTGGTCGGGACACTTACTGCCGTCACAAGTTTGGCCTTTTTTTGTTGTTTGAAATGTCCCTCCTCGATGTGGATACAAACACCACAAACTAGAATTGTGTCGTCGAATGAGAATAGTTTCTTCACATTGGACTAACGTCGATGAATTTCCAGCTTCCCAGCATTTCTCGCTGTTGTACCAAGTCACAACTTGTCACTTAATTCCAACTGAAAGTTTGTGAAATTAAATACTGTGACTCGACTCGCCTTGAGCCGGGAAATCACTGGCTTTGACTTCACACGGTCGTAAAATAATTTGACTTGATACTTACAACTCATGCTGTTGCCTTTGCTGTAATATCAAAAGAATACCACAGAATGTACATGATCAAGATTGAATATGAAAATGGAAAAATAAAGAAAATATTTTCAGTAAAAAAGAAATGATTTCACACCCTCAAATTGATATGGTAATTGTACCTTGACCAATGCTCCGAATCAGCTACCTCCTCATCGCTTCAGTGGTAGGCTTCTACGGTGCTCCGTTTTTCCGTGCTCTGATACCAGTTCCTCACGACACACCCATGACCAAAATTATCATGAACTCACTCGTCCTGCTGATCATGAGCTCAGCGCTGCCTGTGCTCTCTCGAACATTGGGTAAGTTTCCATAGGATTGACAAAATGCTGAATGATTAACAAAGAGCTTGTGGACCTGTTTATCGTAAATTTGGAAAACTTTTCCATACTGAAGTAACATGGCAATACATTTCATTTAGTTTGACCAGTCCAGTTTCATTTCAAATAATGAGAAAAAGTATTGAAACGTTACAAGATCGTCCCGTTTGCCTAACGCACGAGATACACAGTTTTGGGTGGCGAAATGTTAATGATCATATGAAATGGGTAAAATTACATGCTTATTAACATTCCTTAGTTAAACATTTCTCAGGTAAACATTCCTTGGGTAAAACAAAGCCTGTGGGGTGCCATACGGAATATTCGCAATCTTATTCTGAGTAATACTCTGGGGGGGGGGGGGGTTTGGCAAACGTGCAGGAAATTGTCAGCTTTGAAGCAGCTTATTGCACTGATATCGGCCAAGTTTTGATATTATTCGATACCAAAATCATCCAATCGGAAAATTGGTTGACTTCACTGGTCAAGTTTCATTCTAACATAATGGCAAAAAATAAAAAAAATATGAAATTCCAGTTTTTCTGAAAGTGCAAAGTTAGCTCTTCTATATATGAAAGAAAGGTTATCTTTCTTAGAGTCAAAGTGATGTAATGCTGCACAGTTGAATGTACATTAGTCCACGGTATGAAGATGCTCCAGCTACATTCCACTCTGTCTAATAGGTCAAGTGAATAATTCAAAAGGTGGAGGAGCCATCTTTCAAACGAATTCTAAAAGCCCTGTGATTTGATTTATTTCTATGCACTTTTTTGCCAAAAATTTCATATTTGTAAAAAAAAAAAACTTTACTTTTTCTCACTTCCTCTTTAGGCATTACAAATTTTGACCTCCTGGGAGAGTTTGGACGTTTTGATTCGTTACATAACGTATATTTGGTGATATCGTACAATTTTTTGTTCGGAGTGGCGACCTATTACTGCATTCTGAACAAGTTCACCTCGACGGTGAGAGACACCATCCTTCAACGCGTCCGAGTCTACGTGGAGACGGTACGCACTTCCAAGACGAGGCTGAGAGCTCACTTGGAGCAGACCCGCCCACCTAACGGAGTAACAGTGAAAACTGTGACAAATGTAGGTTAGGGCAGGTTTCTCCGTCTCTCCGGTGAACTGAAGGGCATTAGCAGAGGCAGTCGTGATAACAAGCCACTAAGTTATGCATGTTTCTATATTTGGCTATTTTATGGCATAACAGGAATTTTTTGTTGTAGTTGTTGTAACAATTTTTTTTTCCAGTTTGATTGTTGACCGAAAGACCACATTATTGTGATGCCAATCATTTGCGGTGAAAAGACTGTGTAGTAAGGGCGTACCTTATAAAACTTAGATCACTTAAGAAAAAAAATGCGATAGTTGTTATATGAACTAGTGCTTTGACTCACTGTTAAATTCAGTAGTTGTGTTAAATTCTATACATCCCGTGCTTGTCTATGTCTGTGGCCACGTTGAGTGTTTAACTTTGGAATTAAGTTTCCTTTGGTATGTGCCAATCAAGTTGATTTCTTAAAGCAGCTAATGGTGGTGGATTGCATATGTTATGTTGTAAAATTGAATTAAAAGGAAGCATTTGTACTAGTAGGCAGAATATTACTAAAATTCCCAGTGTACAGCACACCAATCTATAACATATGTGTACAGCACAATCCAAACAGTTGAAAATTCCTCAACATTGTTTTAAAATAATTCACCATTTATCTAGGCACCCCATTTTACCAAACTATCTTAAAGAGGAGGAGCCATCCCTCCCCTTGATGGCATAGCAACTTCTCCCCTCCTCCTCCTCCTCCTCCTCCTCCTCCTCCTCCTCCTCCTCCTCCTCCTCGAGGAAATGGTGCAATTGAAAATTTCCATGAAATTAATAGACTTTTAGGTGTTGACAAAGCTCACAATGGTTTGTAAGGATGTAGCCTGTTAGCTTAAGCTGTGCAAAGACAGGGTACATATGATAGTATTGCTATCTTTTAAAAAAATTATTTCATATCAGTATAAAGTTAAATTACCCATCGTATGGTAAACTAGCTTAGGGATCCTCTTCAAATGACTCACTTGTCTTGGCATTCCCGGCTCAAGTCTGTACAGATGCCTATCTCCTCATTATGTGGAAAATCACATTATTTTAAAGGTAATTTTTTTTGTGGTTTTTTTTGGGCAACATTGAAGGTCACAATGGGACGGGAGGTACAAAAAGTTAATCTATTTAAATGACCAGTTATTTGTTTCTGTTTTGCACATTAAAGTATTTTCTTTCAAAGTTGTAACAGCAGCTGCAAGTCTTATCCATGGGGTCTTATTACTTGTTGTTTATTGATATATTTACTTCTTCAAGTAAACAAGTAACATTTCAAGCACATTTTTACCCATGATTGGACTGTTAACAATTTCCACCTGTGGAGATCAACCAAGTGTGCTAGTGTGATGAAAAGACAACGAAAATGATGATGTAAATATAAGAAATTTTTCATTCTACTATAGGGAATCTCAGCCATAAAGAGTTGAATTTTACCAGACGCTGGCCTCAACCAAGCCATGCCAATTGAGATCAAATATTAAGTTAGGCCTGTCTACCTTAGAAATTCAAGGATTGGTGCAATTGTGTCCAGAGAGTTATCGGTTGTACTGTACGATTAGGGATGATATGTCAGCAGCATTTTGTGTAGACTCGTAATCATTTGATAGAAGGCACATCCAAGGAGGTTTCACGTCAGTAGTCGATGGTCATTTTCAATTTCAATCATACGAATGGAGGACTAATCAGTGATTGCCAACCTTTGTCCTTGGTTTTCTTAGCTGAGATGTAGAAAATGCAGGAGGGTTTTTGTCATGTACATGTTGGGTGAGACTTGAGAGGATTCAATATCCGTTGACAATATCCGTTTTGTTGCAATGTACACCACTGATTTGTTTTTGTACTCGATCATAGAGTAGACGGAGTTAATGCCTTGACTAGTGAATTTTTAATTGGAAATTAACAGATCTTCAAATTGGTTTCAGCATCCAGTTAGTATTCAAGTGTTTTGTAGAATGGCCGTCTTGGCGTCTCTGTTTTGAAACTCGGCAAGCTTCAGTCGTCACTTTGCTATCGTTTTTGGTATTCACGGGCAGATGTTACATGTTAAGTAGGAATCTCTCGGTAGAGGTGTGTGATTTATACTCCGTGCACAAATATCTTATCCATGCAATCACTTTGCTAGTAATGGAGCCATCTCCAGCTGCGAGCCTTACGAGTTCATAATTTATCACTGTTTGAAAACTTTTGTTTGCCATTGATATTTAATGGGTGGGTTGAGTCAATCCTCAGATCTCCACCCACCAGTGGTGTAGCCAGCATTCAATTGTTAGGGGGGGGCAAGATTTTTCTTAAGGGGGGCAACCCTGTGATGGTTGATGGTAGGAATTACCAAGAAATATATGTATTAATGGGCACCTTGTCTGCACAAATACACATCCAATGGTTCAGTGGAACATGTTTCACTAGGCCTATAGGGCCTATGCATGCAGTGAAAATCCTCCACGAGTGGCATCATTGGTGGCTGAAAATGCACTTGGGTTGCTAGTGCTAGGTTGTAATGGTTATACAACCGACCAAATTATTGGGGCTTATTCTGTAGGACGATATTGATCAGCGGTCTCCGTATGTGGGTATGATGAAGGCCCAAAATGTGTAATATCTCGGTCTGATTACCAAGTTCTCATGACCTCAAATGAAGTATGAACATGAGCCCTAAGGTATTAATACTTGTGATTAGAACTAAAAAAAAATGTAAAAAAGAAGTATTTTGAATACATCACTGGATTTCATTTGGGGGGCAAGACTGTAGCACAAAGCCCCCCTGGACCCCTCTGGCTATGCCACTGCCACCCACCTCTTGTCCTCCTCTCCAACCTAGAAACTCTTCTGCTGCTGTTTGTCATGTTAAGTGCTTTATAAGAATGCAGTATGGAGACTGGAGTAGTAGGATAATAGAGTAGTAATCATCATTGGTTATTTGTATAATAAATAATTTGTTAGGAGTCGCGTTTATATTCATTCGTAAAATTTGTGTTATTGTGGAGGATTTTAGAGTCTGGTTTGTGGAGTCCCTCTCATGTGCAACTGATTTTCATTCCATGGTGCAACTTTGCCCGCCCCAAGGTAACCAGGGTCAACAATGATGAAGAGCGTTGTTTATATACTGTTTTGGATTTCTGATATTTCTACAGCCTTTTAAGTGTTATTGCTATTCAGTGTTACATTGAGTCTCTCTTGATTCTAGTGACTGATAAAGTTTTTTCTCTTTTTCAGTCCGGTTAAAGTAGGTTGAATTGTTTACAATTTCAGCCAGAAAATCACTCTAGTAGGAATGTCGTGATTGGGGGAGGGGGGGGGGAGGGGTGGGTGTAGGGTGGATCTGCACGGGTTCAAAGAAATTATAACTGATAAACAGTGTTTAATATTAATAAATTTTTTTCGTGTTTGATAGTAAAAAGAAAATGGTGTGAAGTAGAAGAACCAAAAGAGAAATGTAGAATAGTTCAATAATATCTGACTTTTCCAGATATGTCATTTTATTGATCACAATTATATGAATTATAGCAAACAAACAGGTGGAAAAAGCAGATCATATCCCTAATTTGTATATGTCATGTTACATTTTAGTTTTCACAGAAAAATTATTTATAACCAGAATGGTATCAAGCGTAGTTAACAACCAGAAAAATAGAAATTCCAAAATCAGGTTTCACAGAGAAGATAGTCTTTAAGGGATACTTGCTTTTAATTTTTGTTGAAAAAGTAGAAAGATAAGCCAGTTGTTCATAGCTTTGTCATTACAAATTGTTGATTTTTACTGTACTGGAAACTGTCAAGTGGTGATTTTGCAAACATTATTCAGATGATTCATCATAATAATATGTCGGCGGTCATGCTGATAGCAATAGTGAAAACTGTTGATTTGTGGATTAAACAGAATTCCTAGAAAACCAGTCAGTGCTTTGATCGCAAATTATATCAAAACCACTAGTGTGGTTTGCAGAAAAGATGGAGTGTCCGAAGTTTTTTTTTTCTGCAGTGCAGGATGTTAGTGTGCTTTGTGATAGTAGTACATTACTCTTGAGGGGATGCAATATCAACAATGAAGCGCATCTCATAAGCACATGATGTAATTTTCCCTTTATTTTCAAGTGCTGAGTTTGTATCGTTTTTATGTACATTTTTGTGTGATTATATATAATCTATTCCTCATTTTCATGTTTATTATATTAACCTTGCAGAACAATATTTATTTGAACTTGACACAGTCTCTTTACAGATATGTACATTTTATCTTCAGTTATAAGTGCCAGTTTTCCTATTTGGATCGAAAGTTCAATTTGATATCATAAACCATTGCAGGCATGTCAAGAGTTTCACAGA
>JAIPMN010048126.1:2531-33965 GCA_020650975.1 Apostichopus californicus | reverse complement strand
CAGTTTGAAATTGTAAACTTTTTATCTCTACCGGGCTTAGAATTTCACAATGTAGGCACTTAATTGCTCAAAAAATGCAAGTGCCTAAAAAAAATGAAATTACTTGAAATAAACTTCCATGCACTCCCACACATCGGTTAACTTACTGTATTGATTTTTATGATTTACGTTCTTATTGTCTACTGGCATAACGATTTCCCAAGTTACTTTCTTTCTTTTACCCATAATAACGGCAAAATCCACTTGAATTTAGCTACTATACAGCCTAGATTTTGAGGGCCTCAGGCCTGTCCATCATACCGCATAGACCTAAGTGAAAAGTTGAAATCATTTACGTTCTGATAAACTTCAAACACCACAATCCAGGACAAGTGGTCTACATACAGTATATGCAAGTGGTCTGCATCTATGGTCTGCATAAAATCTGACAATAGATTCTAGTCTGCATTAGTTCTAGTCTCACCCAAATCCTAAGTTCCAATATATTTCTCCTCTAATTCTCAGATCCGAGACCATACAAAAAACAATGGTCTATCCATAATGCTACATCTCCCCACCGTACCAACAGCAACATTTACATGCACCTCCACCTAATGTTTATGCACCACGAGGTAGCTACAGCATGTGGTATTTAACCAAATGACTGTAAAACAGTAGTTCATATACCATGTAACACACATCTTCAACAGAGTATGGCTGGCCTCTCTACCTTGCCTTGTGAAGATTCCATCCACTAAAACCATTGAAACCATTCATAAATGTAGTTTCACTATAAAGTATGGCTTGAAACCACTAAAATAAGACATTAAACCACTGTGCCCCATGTCTGCAAATATCATCTCTCTCTAGTGCAGGTGTCTTATAACAAGAGTATTTGAGGTCATCTACACTGATTGACCCCCTGTAGATGTAGCTCCCTCTAGTCTCAATTGATATCATCCAATTTTACAAACGATCACAGTCCATATACTACTCCACAGAACAGAATGAATAAAAAGAAGGAGAAGGTTGGCAAATACTTCTTCATTCCCAGCAAGTAGCCAAAGGCAAAAGAAACCTTGATTGGGGAGTTCTGAAAATCCAAAAACGAAATTACATATATCTCTTCTCCCCGACTTGTGTTGTCTTCCATGAAAACAGCTTTTACATGTTTCACTTGGGGTTTGAGGCTACCAATGTCTCTTTTTTTTTTTTGTGTCTGTCAGTATTCAGTAAAGCATGAGTCATGTCATTTCTGTTCCAGAGTCAGTGACAAAGAGTTGGGGAGTTTGAACTAGTCTTCTAGTGTGGGCAAGAAAGACAAGTGTTTGTCAATTTCAAATTTGAAATGTATAGAATTGTGCAGCTTTATTTTCCAGCATTTAAGGGTGTGTTAGTAAACTTATGTGAATGTTGTTTATACTCTTTTAAGGATAATAGTTCAAAAAAGTAATACTGAGA
The DNA here is from genome assembly GCA_020650975.1 of Apostichopus californicus. NCBI lineage: Eukaryota > Metazoa > Echinodermata > Holothuroidea > Aspidochirotida > Stichopodidae > Apostichopus > Apostichopus californicus. The sequence continues at coordinate 32,525 of JAIPMN010048126.1, read as the reverse complement.
TATTAAAGTAAAATGTAGATGTTCCGTGCAGCAAATACAATGTCTATCCATCCCCAAATGTAATAGCCAAAAAAGAATGTTAAATACCTATTGTGTACAGCAAACAGAAATTACATTACTCTGGCAATCGAACAATTCGAGCAATGAAAACCAATCAGTGTTACAATAGAAACAATTTTTTCCGCAAATCGTAAATCATCAATCAAAAGCTTTCAAAGCCATCTTGCAAATAAACAATTTAAATTGTCTATTTTTTTTTTGTAGGCCTCCATGCATACAAGGAATGCATTGTGAAATATATGACTTCATAACAAGATCCTATAAATGGTAATACTGCAAAAAAACAACATGGACTCCTGAGTATAAAACTAACTCTATCTATCGAAGGACAGTTCAATAAGCTACTGAAAATTAACACAGAGTTTTTTAATTTTACAAATTTCAAAAGATGCAAAAACCAGACTCAAACAACTTTGACTCCAACCCTATGAATCATATTTTGTCATACATGTTTAATGCTAAATTTACCATTAAAATTAATTAAAAGAATTTTGTTTTTAATATCAACCCTGTATAATAGTATAGTGCTTATTTAGTAGCAGGTTGCATTTAAATGCTAACATTACATGAACATACTTCACTTGTTTTCATCAATTCCTAGCAGCATCATTTCAGTGCCTAATGCAATATTCAATGTTAATGGTATGGTTTGTATTTCTTCTCACATAACACATATCAATATATCTACTAGACAACCTCTTAGTTACTGATTACAAGAACTTCAACCCCAATTCTTACATGCAAATTAGGTTAAGTTAACCTGTAGTCACAATAAGTTAATCGGCTATCAAACTATCGGCTAGCACACGGTAGAACAAGAGTACTAGGGTTGTGGGGAGACAGGTAAGCGAGGAACAAAGTAAATCTAAGTGTTGTTGATCTTGGCTTAATTTCATGATGACCTCTGCTTTGAAAGGCAACTGACATTTTTGCAACATCAGTTATGATATTATCCTGTTACCTTTTTTTCACAATCACTATCCATTTGTGGAATGGAAGAGCTAACTGTTCAATAAGTTGGACACAAACCCTCCTACTTTTTCTTTAAGATTTGGGGTTCTTTTTTGTGGGTCAATCCATGACCTGGGTAAGAATCAATCACCATTTACTGCTTCTTTAGTGACAGATAAGACCTGAAACTTTCTTGAGATCTAAGAAACAAAACAGTGTTATTATCCTTCAACAAACAACCACAAGTATGAAAAAAAGTTTCATCTCATAAAATATTTTAATACTAAAAAGACAGAAAGGAATCATATATTCCTCAGAGAGATTTCTTCTCATAGACTTTTAGTACAAGATTACAATACCATAGAAGAAGTCATATTTGTGTGTCTGCTATGGTCACATTGAGGTAATTGTGGTCAACCCTCTGAAAGATTTATCTATATACTTTCTTACAATCTTGCAGACCACAGAAAAAAATTGTGCTCAATCTGATAAATTAAAAAGAACCAGAAAAGAGACAAAAACATCTGAGGAGAAAATGTGTAATAGTTTCAATGGCATCTGCTCCACAAAAGGACAATTTTTCAACTTTTCATGACAGAGGAGAAAGTTAATGAGACCACAGCTGACCCTTGTGCCACATTCCAATGGCATGGCTCAGTGTGGGGGGGGGGGGATTTAAATTTTTTAAATGTAAGTTGCTATAATGGAAGCTTGTTATTCTGGTACTCATATTATGATATACTCACATGTATACTGTTATGGTACTCACATGGAACTCATAAATTATGGTACTCACATAACTAAGGAGCTTTTTAACTTTCTTAAAATGCCTGAAAATGAAACTTTGTCATAAATAAAATAGCATGTTCAGTTTACAAATCAGCATGATCATTGTAGCATCCAACTTTGCAAGTCTGTTGGGGCTAAAATGCAGGGCAAACCTGTAACAGTGATTATACACTGTTTGTGCATAACAAAAGCCAACTAGTTTTAATAAAATTTTCAACACATTTTAAGGACTTTATTAAATTGGCTCAGCAAAACTCAGTCAGTCAGATAAAATGCCAGTGCATGCCTAGAGAGAGGACACAGGTCACAGAGAATCAGAGAAATGAAATATGACTGTGTAGATAAGAACCTAAATTTGACACCAAACAGAACATTAGGGTGAAATGTTATGACCTTTCGTCTGTTTGATGCATGCTGTCTGTAAATGTAATCAGGAGGAGTAGCTAGCCTGTCAAACCATTTTATATTAAATAAAGACAACTATTCCAAAATGGTATTCTGAAAGTCTCCTAGGAATATCAAATGTGTCTACTTTAAACCCATCTGAGGGTCAAGAGTAATTGGAAGCCTATTACATATTTCCACATCACTTAACTTTTCAGCTGTAGATATTTTCAAACAGCGAACAAATCGGACAGTACTTTCAATTTGTAAATCTTACAAAGTCGTTTGGGATCTTTCTGGGGTTTTGATAGTAAGGATTCCGCAGTGGGCTATTATTTTCAGCATTCGGTGACCTGTATGTGTTAGGTCATAAGTTTTGTCAAACATGATAAAAATTTGGCATTCCAGGTAACCCCTCTAGGAATTACTTTTCAAAAAGTATCCCAGTTTGGGTCCACATTCCACTATGCACAGCCTGAAGCCATAAATGACTCTCTCTTGTCACTTTTAGCAGTTCTTTCTGCCAATTAGTCCAACAGAAACACTCTGAAGGTAACACACTAAGAAAAATGGGGATAAATTGGGAATTTCCAAAGTTTTAAGTTCCGTCAGAACAGCATTTTGAGTTGAAATTTGAGTCAATCCTAGATTTCCTCTCCCCCCCCCCCACCCCCTCAAACCCTCCCCCACTTTTTTCTTGCTTCTTTTTCAATCTTTATTCTCGATTTCATTATTTCTGTTTAGATTAATTGGTGTACTAAAATATCGGTAACATGTCACTTACAGTTAAACATCTGCTGTTCATGGGAATGATATCAACAGATTGTGGCAGAACTTATTAACTCAAAATACAACTATAAAGGAAATGCATACTGTTTAATTGGAATGTGAAAATAAATCTACTGAATCTACTCCAACCTTTGCTGTCGGCAATATTTGAACCATTTGCAACTTTTCTTCCAAAGTATGATAATTAATTCCCTGATGAGAAGGCAAACTCATAGCACCCTTCAGAAGTTCAGAAAGTGATAAATGTGGCATACCTTTCCACAAGACTGTCACAGCTTGTAGCAAATGTCAATGTTTTCATTTACATCCTAGGTCATTGACTTCCATGTTGGCTTATGAAAAATTTTGGTTTTGAATTTACTTAGGGCAATCTTGATATATATATCCAAAAATATTATAATGGCCAGAGTATGGAAGGAAGGTATTACTTCATGGAAAGATTACACTGATAACAAGTAACTTCCAGTGAGGTCTAGGTTTGGTCACCTAATTGCGTTGGAACTATAGGATTGTATATATAATACATGGATGCTACCCAAAATAATTCCAATCATATGCAGGTACTAATTCATGTCATAATGAATACTAATGTAATCAGCTGTACAGGATAACATTAATGTTAGCCACATTTTAAAGGGGAGCATCATCTATTGTGCTTTTCTTGCTATAACTCTTTTCAATCTTTTTAAAACATTTTTCTGATGAAAAAAAAAGTTGTTCGTTACAATCATATGAATTTCCACAATTTACTTGTTTTAATCAATTTCAATAAATGTTGGAACTTGACTAAAACTAAACAAGTGCTTTAAAGGACACTGGTTCAATTTAAATAAGCTCATGGTATCTTACTTCTATGACCTAGCTTATAACTTTACTACTACATTTTAGCGATCATTTTGTAATTTGCATGTACAGAGACAACCACTTTACATTTACACTTTACATCCATAAACTACAGTATTCTGTACTGATATTGGACTGTAATCATTAATAATCCAACTAAAGCATTAATAAGTCCCTTCCCCCCCCCCTTCCCCCTCCAATAAATTATGGCAGCATCATTTCATCTCAGAATGACAACAAGATTCCACCTAGCTGTGCTCCAATCCGATTCCAAGGTTTACCTTCAATGATAGAATGAATGCATGAGAAGGGTTTTATTGAACAGCTAAACTACTATTGATAGATTAATGCAATGTCCCACTCCCTACAGTCTATATATAAAGCTTTCTTCTTCATAAAAGGCTCTCTCTCTCTCTATATCTGTCTCTCTACTCTCAAATGATGCACTACACACACAATAGTAGCTTGGTTTGTGAAAGGATGAACATCACTACGGCAACCAAAGCAGCCATCTTGGAATTTCAAAGAGAGTGCACACACACAATGGGTTAAAGTGAGTTGTAAGTGTGTGATTTCTATTGTTTGGATTTTTACTTTATTCTCTGTGTTGGTTCAACAGGAAGAATAGGGAGGGTCAACAGAAATTGCGCATTGGATTCTTCAATGTCTGAAGCCCACAAAGTGTTCAGCTGAGTAGCTCCGAGATCCATTTAACGGCACAATGGTCTTAAGAAGACTCAAATCGAATTGAGTAGCTGACTAGGACACACAGCAATTTCATGAAGATTAAAAGCAGATACATTTAAGGTCATCTTAGTCATTTATAAATTGAAGATTAAGATTAACATTTCTATGGTCATGACAAATTAACCTTTTTCTCTCTCTCTTACTTTTGCATGTCCTTGACTTCTTAGACCTAAAGAAGAAAAATTGGGGGACAAAAATTACCTCAGTCTTCTACTACAACTGATTTAGGTACAAACGACATTGTTAGACGACAATAAAACTACTCTCGACAGAAGTGCAATTTGTTTACCCGTTCTTATCACTGAGTGATAACTCTATGTACCCATCCCCCTCTCCCCCTGTGAACTCTAAGTATATTAATACATAATAATATCAAGTGCTTGGTATATAATTTATGGAAGTTATCTCATATGACTCACTTCATTTTATGACACCCTCTTGGCTATCTGTACTTTTGAATAAAACTTGTAACAATAGCGAAGATTTAATTCAGATATAACTGGGGTATATACATATCACCTCTTTCTATTCTCTGAACTATTTTCATACACATAAATGTTATCAACACACATTTTTTTGCTTTTTAATGGGGTTAAGCCATTTCTCAAATTTGCAAAAGTGAATATAAATTACACATGCGCATTTAAAACATGCACATTTCCAGCAACATTCATGAAACATTTTCAACATGCAACATTTTTATTATAAATCATATTTAACTAAAACTACTATAGCACATGCTCTTTACAAAGTACATAATATAGCATATCAGTTTGTTATGTATTCTGTGTATACTATGTATTCATATTAAATTGTCCAATCACAATTCACCATTTAATGCAGTCATATTTTCAACTCCCCCTTAAAACACACTGTGGAAAGCGGTCATTCCAGTTTGGGTTAGCTGCAGGGTATAACTTAAATAATGTCATTTTCAAAAGTATCTTCATACACCCTTTCCCCCACCCCCCCCCCCCTCCCCCTGTAATATCATTCAATATATTGCTGATTTTTAAGGATTAACAACTAGTCCAAGACAGAACGAAACCTTTTTCCAACCAAAATATTCTTGAGGTTATCCAAATTTCAGAGTTCCACTTCAACCTCAAGTTTATTTCTCTCAACCTCAGTTTATTTACAATACAAGCACTCATTTATAACAGTACCTTTCATCCTGCATAATCTTTTTGGACAACCAACTGCAGGCCTTTGATAGGCAATTCTGTGACACCTAGTGCATACTACTACACACAGAGATTGTTAGCAATCAAACTCAATAACTCCTTTAGACTTTTCTTCAACTATGCAAAGGTGTGTCAGCATGGAATTAATTAATTAACTTATGTATCATTACCTGTTTATTGCCTGGGACACAATTTTCACACCCTGAAACTTAAGCCACATTGCGAAGCATATTATAAAATTTCAAAAATTTTCATTTTAACTAATCTAACTGGAAGTTTGTTATAAAATAAGGTTAAAAAAGTATATGAAAATCATTTCAAAATGCTACTTAAAGAGAAAATCAAGGTTGTCTGAACAATAGCCAACAAATTTTCCTTAAAATTAGAACTGATCCAGGTGTGTTCCCTAGGATAGTTCAGTTGTCTACACAGCGTATCTTGATAACACTGCTACATTTAGTATATCCGTAGGCACCCAAGGCAGTACAGCACTAGCTACACGTAAGTCAGTTCGCGCCCTTCCATATTGCTGTGCAACACATTAAAGCTGATACATTTACTGGTCAGTTTTTCATCTGTGTACATGTTAAAATTAAAACTGCAACATTCTGCACTAGTAATTAAACATTTCTTTGTTTTAATGCATCAGTTAATCACCCTTAATATTGAGCAACACAAACTGATGAGAAATTGTACACAAATTTAGGACAATAAGCCAGAGAAAAACAAGTATTGAACCAGAAAACTGATTTCTGGGTTGTGGGGAGACAGGTAAGCGGGGAGCGAAGTAAATAACTGATTTCATGCCCCTTTCAACAACTATAGCACGAGGAGAGCATGTTTAAGATCAGACTAACACCAAACTTGACCAAAGCCTGTTTTCTTCCTAGTAAATCACTTCTCCAAATAAATCAGGAATTCCTCAATTTACCCAATAATACTCTCTGTAAGAGAGTTCAGACAAGTCCCACTAAGTTTAACCATTATAATAACTTGCTTATACACCTGCATCAACTTTAAGAGCACAACAATAGTCGGTATCCTGTTTATATACCAAGCTTTAAAATGCCCAAACAAAGACTGCAGCCATACCTCTAAATAAACAGCGATGGCGAAATAAACAAACCTGCCAGAAACTTTGCTCTTATTTTTCACCAGGTGATTATTCCCTCTGGAGTGGTACTCGCTAATTTGGACTACTATTGTTTAATGTTTATTCTGCGGGATTGGAGGCTCACATCTTAAGGATGTGTTAATGAGTAATCTCCCTATAAGAGGAACTTTACAAACACATGCCAGGAAGTCTAGGGTAATAAACAATTACAGACTAGAAGGAAATAAATGTAGGTGGAAGATTCAGAGTCCCAAGAAGCTTTTTACAGCATCCTGTGACATTGACTTTCCCTAGGTGTATATATAGGCAGCACTAATAAACAACAAAGATACCAGTGCTGTGGCCGAGTGGATAAAGCCAGTGGCCTTTGAAGCAATGAGGCATAACAATCCGGAGGTTCCGGGTTCAATACCCGGCCAGGTCATGGAAGGTGGGTTTTTCATCCAAGAGCGATCTACGGTTTTTTCCCATCTGAAATGACTTTCTAAATTGAAAGATTCCAAATTTGAGTTAAAATGTTGAATTGGAAGCCACCCGACGTGTAAGTTGTAATCCATAAGCCCTTGCGGATTTCTCCCACATTTGTGGTCGCTTAAGCGTCGCAAAAATAGCTGCTGATAATTATTATTATTATTAAGATGCATACAGCTAATGCACTGAAAGCACAACCCACTGGAACACACGTTAAATTTTTGAGCTGTGTAAAGTTGACAATCTACCTTCAGCATCTGAGACTCACTATCAAAACTATTGAAACTGGATGAAACTGTTTGTTTTCTTTCTCCATAATTTCCTCTTTCCCTTTTTCTCTTCACATGTCTTAAAATTTGAAGTTGACAAAATTGGGTATTTTATGGCAAGGGAGACTACTACCTTAAACATGACATGATGAGCACTGATATCTAACTTGCATGAGTAATCAGGACTTGATCTTTTGAATTGTCAGTGTTTCAATCTCTGCATGCCATTTTTAAGATATGTACACAGTTGAAGAAGACTTGTCGCCATATTCTGTAGGCAAAGTGCACTTGAAGCAAGACCAGTCACTCACAGCCGTTTGTTTCGTAAAGCAAAACTGTTTTTAAAGTGAAGCCTGAAAAATAAGTTAAGTTAACATGCTTCATTCAAACTTTACAAAAGACCATGCAGTACAAGTTCCAAACACTGTCACAGTACATTTACATTAAATATTGAACTATCTACAAGGAACACAGTTCATTGGCAAAAAGTCCATTGTACCAAATTCCTGGCGAATTAAAGTAATACAGCCATGCTAGAAACAGAATCTTACATAAAGTCGAAAATCTTGGTGAAAACAACCTCCACCTACAGTAAATATTGTATTATCTAGAAGGAACACAGTTCATTGGCAAAAAGTCCATTGTACCAAATTCCTGGGGAATTAAAGTAATACAGCCATGCTAGAGACAAAATCTTATGTTAAGTCGTACATCTTGGTGAAAACAACCTACACAACTAGGAAAGAAATACATGCCCAAAATAAGCATCACCACTACAAACATGCTTTCTTAATTTGAAAAAATGAAACTTGGAACTATTAATGAATTGCTTTGTTGTAAAGTGGGGCTGCATTATAGAAAATTCTTCCCATTTAATTAAGACTGCTACTTTAAACTTCCATATACATAGATTGTCTACACAATTACATACACCTAACTAAAGCTGTTCTTTTTGTTTAGTAATAATTGAAGTTAAGTAAGTATTCTATATGTCTGAATGAAATCGTCATGTTTTTACTTTATACATGTTTACAAAACATAAAAAAGTTCAGTTCTTGGGGTACTAGCCTGTTAATAAGGGAAGGAAGCAAACATAGATAGATAACATTGTACAATCGTTTAGTACAATTACACCAAATAATATATTTATTGAACTTAGTTCCTCCAGAGGAAGCCACTGTACTAGAGGAAGCCACTGTACTAGAGGAAGCCACTGTACTATCAATGAACCTCTTAAGACTTGGCAATAACACCCAACCACCCCCCCACCCCCCCCCCCCCTTTGGAGATAAAAGTACTGGAAGAGTACAGAAAAACAGACATTTATCCCCAGTACAGTAATGTTCATAATGTTACATATTAACATCCCCACTAAACTTATCAACATTTTCACACAACAGGAAACAGCCAAAAGTACAGTCCTCTAGGAGGAAGCAACTATACTTATAATGGAATGTCTTAAGACTTAGCAAATAACCTTCAACCCCTCTCCCCCTCCCCTCCCAGCCTCCAAAGAAGAAAATCATGAAAACATCTTTGTAAAAGGTACTGAAAAAGTCAAACCAAAGTGTATCAGCAGACAAATACCCATGTACAGCAATGTTCAGATTCATAATATGATATATTAGCAACACAATTAATCTTATGGACATATTCACACAACAGGAAGCACCTTTGGCAAGGGGAGGTCTCTTGGGGTGCATATCTTTGTGGTGTCACCAGAATGGGAGAGTAAAACCAATTGTTCTAAGCTGAAAGGAAGAGAAGAGGGCTGTGATATTCAAAGGACTTCCACACATTCCATTTTTGTTAAATCGTCTTTTCCCCGAACAGTAATGGCCTGGAAAGTTCCCTCAGTGGTGCCACTATTCTCTTCCAGACTATCCCTCCTCTTCCCTTACCTACCCTTCCCTACCCTCCCTCTCTCAGAATTTTGTTTCATGCTATCTCTTTGTTTTGTTTCCAGTCAACTTTTTCATTTTTCATACCAAAGAGATGAGAGGCAAAATGAAGGAATTTGACATCTAAAATGACTACTAAATGAACACTTCCCTCCATTTTGTGTCTTACATTTTAAAAGTCATTTAAGTCAAAAGTCAAAGCTGGTCGAACCTGAAACTAATGGCCTCACAAGACAATTAACAAAGGCAGCAGTTTATCCATGGTCTTTCAACAGGTATGCCACTCACCTGAAATAAAAACTATTTTATGAGCTGTCCATGAGCAAGAAATGGGAACATTTATGACTTTGTTAGTAAAAATAACCCATCATGGAGTTGACAAATTTACTTACTTTTATTTTTATGATGCATGATAATAAAATCTGTACATACCAGCTGACATGAGCAACAAGTGAAGTCATTCACTCTTATCAATTTCAGTTGGCAGATTTTCTGTTTTATATATTTGACACACTTTAAAATTGAAATTCTGATTAATTGAATGACCCCCTTGAGGTAAAAATAATTCCTTTACTTGACCCAATTGACTGAGTTCTACAAAGAAGGAAGGTGTGAAGTTCTTTTTTTTTTTTTTTAGTGTTCCTTTCTTCTTTTTTTTTGCTTCTTGACAGAATGCAGAAGGGTCATCTGTATGATGCGCCTTCACTATTATTTCTTTTTCATTTTTATGCCTTTGTTCTGGACTCTTTTCTTCCATGGGTCACATCTATACCATCAATCAACATCAACCCTGCTGTGTTAAGAAAATATTGGCTATGGACGAAGTAGATTTTTGACAGATAAATTCAAAGTACACCTGAGTTTTAACAAACATGGAATTGAACCCATCAGTTCTCCTGATCTTTGTCATACTGTACATGTACAATAAGACTCTTCTAATATTTAAAAACCTCTCCGAACCAATAAGCCCTTCCCTATAAACCTATCCACCCGTCCTTTCTCCCGATCCGACCCATCCAACCCCTCTCCTGACCCACTCACCCACCCCTTTTCAAATCCACCCACCCCTCCCGATCCAAACCCAAACCACCAATCCAACCCTAACTTCAACTTCAAAGGACAACATTTTCTACTCTGGCATACCATTCATCCTTTACTTGTCACTTTGCATTAAGTCAGTTTATGACTTAAATTAATACTCAGTATTGTACCCACTATGACAGAGGATGTCCTTTGAATTGTTCTGCAATTCCAATATAGTCTTAATACTAGATAACAAAAGGATCCTATGAAAGCCAAGATCCATGTACACCAACACCATTGGTGTTCTTTAGATAACAACACAATGCAACCTTACAAAAGAAACAATAAGATCAAAGAATGAGTGAGTCATAGTCCCTTTAACTGTGTAGGATACAGTCAATGTTTAATACTTTGATATTCTAGCTGTGACAGCACAGACAAAAGCATTGTTTTTTTGACATTGTGCAAGATTTTATTAGAATAGATAATCAATTGGAAAAGGCAAAGCCAACAAGAAATTGGACCATGGTGTGGTCTCTCTAGAATATAATTCCCCAGTGCACAAGATGGAAATACTCACATGACTACTTGCACGTAATTCTCCGAGATATATAATTTATGATATTGTCTGTATGTGAACCACCAAGGGAGCACACACCTTTGTATATGCCCTAGTAGACAAACACTGACAAATGATAGATATCTATGATAGTCTGCTCAAAAGAAAGTGATGACAGTCTTGAACAAGTTAAAGGCCAAAACCATTTAAAGTAAACAAGATTTATTTTCCTAACTGCATTCATTTATAAAAGATCTCGGTGGGTTAAATAGCGTCCCATCTGTCTGCATGTACATAATACAGAAGGAAGGGACACTAAATCCTACAGAATTTTTTGCATGCATGAAAAAACATGGAAAAATATAAAGTTGTGACCAAAAATATGAAGTAACACTCATAACAACAGAACAGCATTAATAGGTACAGTACATTCTCACATCATACGTCGAGATATCTTGCACATTCTTGATCACAAACTGTCAAAAGAGGTCTGGTTCCTTAGTTGTGAAAACTGAACCCCTCTTACTTAAATTTTGCTCTAAATCAATAAATTTCAAATTCCTACATTTGTTGTTCAACCCAAATTTCATGCATAGTTCTTCCTCAGTTCTGCCTGTCACCAGAAGGTTTGTATCGGTGTGTGTGTGTGTGTGTGTGCGGGAGTGAACAGGTCAAATCAATTCAATGTTTCTAATCAACTTCAAACTGTTTACCACCTAAGGAGAACTAGTTTGATCTACAGTACTTCTGTAGAAAGTTAACAGATCTATTGGCTTTTCACTTTAGCAATGATCTCAGCCAGCATGCAACACTGTCAGCCCAAAAAACAAGGACTTTAAGAATAACTGCTGACAGAGAGTTGAAGTGCTCATATCCAACCGTTACAAAAAAAGGGGGAATTTTGTGTGGAAGGAATTCAGAATGGTGCTTGCCAGGGATCCTGAAACGTGTCTAGTCTTTTTATCTCTTTTTTTAGCTGTTTAAGTAGGTATTAAAATAGTAATGCACAATATTGAGAAGAAATAGCTAGGTTTTGAAGCAGCGAGCTGCACATTGGTATCTTTTCAATATCTATTTCTCTTTACCCAAAGAGAAAGTCCAAACACATGTTCAAATTTCCAATCCTACACGTGTTTTCATGAATTCTCAAATCTGAAAACATTGTGTATGTATGCATAATAGAGTACCACTGAAACACAACACATTTACCTGTACACACTAAACTTTCAAGACACTTTCCAGCCAATACACTGTAGTAGAAATGACCTTCGGATGTAATAAAACATGGTCTATAATTAAGTACAATCCTAGCCATGTTCCCTGTCAAGATCCCAACATGACCACTGGGCAAATTTAAGTGAAATGATAGATAGGGGAGACAAATGAGTATATTGAGTTGTATAGCAGCTTTCACAACGGTTAAAGATAGAAGGCTACTGTAGCGTGCAATGCTTGTGTATTAATTGAAGAACAGAATAGACAGAGAGGTAAAGTTTAAAAATCCTTTGGTAGGAATTTTGGGTCACAAATCCAGTTCAGGAAAACCTCTCTATAGCTCATACCATGGAGGTAAAAACAGATGCTCATACCGATGGAAAGCATAAATTAACAAAACCTTCATAGTCAATGAAATTTCAAAATATCTGGAAAAATTTCTCCGAGAGTACTTTCTGGACTGTAAGAGTGGCTGTTAAAAAGAGGAGCTAAGAAGAGGGTCATGACCCAGTTGTTGAGGTCACTAAGCCGCTGGACTAAAACTTTCCAATTTATTTGTTAGACCAGATAGATCTATAGGAAAGTGTATTAATTGAGACGGAGTGAGGTAAAACCAGTCTAATTGTTCCCAGGTTTACCAAAACATGGCTAGGGAAATCGATTTTGTGAGTGACCCCGATCCACAGTTAATGCCTTCATAGCTGGCTCTGTGTTATAATGCAATGTGGATGCTTTATGATGGTATTATAACCCCCCTGGCAGGTGGTGCAGTGCTAAAAGCCTAAAAAACATCACCAAGTTGGTAGGTTAGGTAGATGGGAAAGTGCATAATTAGACTGGAGTCAGGTAAGATGAGGAACACAGTAAATACTCCCATGATGCATCTCTCCGACTGAAGTCAATCATGTGAATTCCATTTTAATAGGAAAATACCTCCAGTAACAACAACAGAGACTGGATGACAATTGAAACCACTTGAGAGATTTTTATTCCCTATATCAATTATTAAAGAAAACATGATTGTCCCAAGCGGAGGTCAAAAACAGCCCTTGTTCTCAGTCAGATACCCCCCATACAAGTGACATTGAAAGAAAACACCCCTGAGGCATTTAGAAGTTAGTACCATGGCTAACACACCATTTGCCCTATACACATATATAGTCACTGCGCTACTGTTAATCAACGTTATGAATAGATTAATGCAGTTAAATACCAGGTTGGACAACTTAAGAATTCATTACTAGACAGTGCCGTATAGATCTACGTGAAAAAGTAGCACAAACTACAGTCAAACCTGTGAACGTATTGGTAAATTAATCAATATCGCACTTTTTTGGTTTCATGTTGTAAGGCTGATTTAGCAAAATGTCCATATGATCAATGTATAGTGATAATGCACAACTGCTGCAAACTATCAACTTAGCAGCTCTGTTTGTATTTACCGAGTAGGAAAATGCTACTGAAGGGGAAACCCCAAAAATTGAAGAAATTACAGTACTGAAACTTGCTAAAGGGTGTAAGAAAGCAATCTGAAGGTGGCCTAGATTGTAAGAGAATAGAGACGAATTACAAGATGTACTACAAAGATGTAGGGAGGAGGTAAAAAAACTCAAGATGCAAGTTTGTGCGACTAGTACACAAATCATAGGTGCGACAAATGGCGAAAACCCAAAGGGAAAAACAGCCCAACTAAAAGAATACTCATCCAATCTTCATACATGTGGTAAACGTGTTTTGGCAAAACAAACAATGGAGATCCTTGAAAAGGAGTTCAGATGGGTTTACGATAGATAGAATATTTTGAGATGAAATTTTTCTACACTCCTGAAGAACTCCACACAATTTAGATGGTAGGAAGATTAACAAGTGTTCTAGACATGGTAAAGCTAGAGTGTGGTTGTTGTTAGGACACAGGGAAGTGCACAGTAAAGTATACATTCAGATTTTGTTTCAGTAAACAAAATCTCAAAACTGAGAGAGGGCTTTGGAATGAAAAGGGTGCGACATGGGTTTGTGTCGTAGACATATTACGGATCCACTTTTGGAACGAGATCCGATCTTATCTATTCCACTCTTTTCTGAAATCTTTGTGCTTTAGTTTTAGTACTTCTACTTACAGTGTAACTTGCTCTTTGTCATAGAATTAGTTAATAACAGGGTATAACTTGAGGTGAACAAGTTTAATAATCAACCAAATAGAACAATGTTACCAAAGAACTTACCACTTATAATAGAAAATAATATAAACATCGGTTTGGTACCATCCACTACTTGTATATTAATCGAAAATGTACTTTCTGTAAGTGGAAGTCGCAACTGGCAATTAATATTTACCAAGTTGTCAACCCTCGGTAAACATTAAACAAGCACTTCACTACGTTAGTTTGTTAAACGTGTCAACTTATACAGATTATATATAACTGGTAGGTCCAATCTACTGTCCCAAACATACAATACTGATCATGCAAGAAGCCTCAATAACAGCTTTTGTGAAGATTTTACAGTTGCAAAATCTCAGACACTATAAGGACACTTGACAGCAAGGAAAGGGATCAAATTTCAGAGACTTTTGATTGATCTTCAGAGCCTATTTGGAGGGCAATGCTGACATAACCACTTCAATGCGATGACTTAAGTATTCGCAAATACCACGGTTTAGCGATCAAAGTGAGACTACCAGAGTTGTGTAAGTTGCCATTAAGTAGCCTGCTCTCTCACCCTAGGTAAATGTAAGTAATAGACTCAATGATAAAAATCCACTAGGTGAATAATTAACTATTGGTCAGAAAAGGTTTCCTGTGCACTTCTACACTCCAAAACTTATTGGGGAAAATTGATAACAGCCGTAACAAACGAAAATGACAAACTCTTGGCCATGACGAAAATCACATTTTCTGGACTGTAAATAGGTTGTCTAAAGCTTGACCAGTACAACAAATACATGATGCAGGCCTACTGTATGCAAAAAATAATTCGTCCAAATCAACATAGGTTCTGCTTGCAAACTACTGTTCTCTGTGTGTACTGTGCCTATTAGATACATTTACTGAGCACTGCATTATAGTAGTGTACAGTTTACCTACCACATTGCCCATACCAGTGGTATTAAACTATCATAACTGTAAGGTTTTGGAGCCCTGAATGGCTTTTAACCTAGTTTCATCATTCCTGGGAAAATTTTATGCTCTGCAAAATCACATGCCATTAACCTCACTTTTTGGCCTAGATTAGAGACATTATATCTTAATCACCCAAGTGGTCAGTTACAACCTCTTAGGCCAACTTTTCGGGGCAGTTCTCGATCAGTTGCAAGAAAGTTTTATTTCCTATTTAAAGACAACAAACAGGAGTTAAATATAAAGTAGGGCAGAAAAACATAGGGTTAAAACTGAATAGAAATATGTAAAGAAATCATTTTACTCCTTGTTTATATTTGAAATCACATTTGCTCTGACATAAATATAGTGTTGCTACTTTTTATTTTATTCATTCTTTTATGTCACTTTGTACCAGTTGTACAGGGGGTTGATTTATTCCCATCCACCCCCCATCCTTTGTAACAGGAACCAACTTGAATGTGGTTTAGAGGTCAATGTCCAACAATGTCTGACATTGAAAGTCTATAAGAATAAGACCCCATTGGTACTCTAAATTGGTCCCTCATTTACTTAGATATTTACTAGGTCAATAGGTACAAGACTGTCATATATTACCATCAGCAATCTTTCCCAAAGGTTCGTTAATTAAATGACCAAAAAATAGTAAAATCACAATTTCTTTAGATAAAATTTACAACTGCGGGTAGGTGTCTTTGACAGTAAATCCTAAATAAATGACCAATTAAAATCAGGTATGATAAACAACAGATGATCAAACCTTAAAGAAAAGCAAAATATGGCAAGTTAGTTCTGAGTGAGACCTCCCAGGCTTCAGGGCTGCCCAGTGGGCAGGGCAGTGTCCAGATAAAGTTTGTCTATCAAATATTGACATGCCTCCCTTTTCTTTTTAAAGACACTGTACATATTGACATTCTGCGGACACTTTTTAACAATGGCAGAAAATTTCTGAAGGAATCTTGAATATTAACCACAATTAAGTCACGTACCACTGGCAAGTAAGTGCTTTAAACTTATGTCGGAGTAAAAACCTTGGGAGTATCGGGACTGTTATTTATATGCAGATTAGATCCTTGGATCAGCGTATCTGATGAACCAACTATTCACATTTAAATGAGTATGTGAACAGCAAAATGTGCATAGCTGTTAAATTCATCTCACCACTTGTTACTAAGAGACATGGCATAAAAAAGGGGTGAGGGGGGCGGGGCTAAATGTCAAAGTATGTTGCAGTTAACTGTAACAAAACAACATTGTACAGGAAATAATTTATTGTTCAAATTTAGTGTAGCATTGCCCAAGGATATGAATGTTTGCTCTGTACATTGAATACCATAGTTCCAGTGTAGAAGCCTGCTACACATATTTACACTCCATAGTGCTCAACTTGACCATTTTTTATAACATTTTGCAATGCGATACTGGGATAAATTATACTCTGTTGTACACATTCACCAAACTTTTCTGCATATTACTCAAAATTAGATAGCAACTGATCAAAATTCATAAAACTAAGCCTTATTCATCCCAATTTTTGGCCAGCAAATGAAGAATAATGAACAAAAAATCTATAACAATGCATTCCATGTTCAACATTTTGTCACTTTTCATATTTCAAATCAATCACCCTGCCAAAAAGGAAATTACAATTCTTCAAAACTATTCTTGATTATTTGATTGAAATTAAATTTGACCAAGTCGGGTGGGTGGGTGAGCATCAAAATATTTCATCGAAATCAACTGTTTAAGCTGCTTTAAGATCTTTGCCCTGCTGCATAATAAACAAGATTTATTCATTATGATACAGTAGGTCTGTAAACCACACAGAATTAACTGGTTAACTGTCATTTATCAAAAAAAACAAAAGGTTTAGTTGAGTTGAAAGACTTCGCTTATATGAGCATTCCCTACTGTACCTGAATATCTTTCCAGGTCAAGGGAGTTAAGCCTTGTTCTTGAAGCAAAATATTCACTGGCTTCTTAGGGTATAACCAGATTACAAAACAACTTTTTAACTGATTAGTCATTTTGAAATCTCCTTCCTGGTTTTTAAGCAAAATTTTGACAATTTATCACCTCAATTCTGAGGTTCTTCATTGTTTTGAGATTATGATGGATCAAGGAAGATCTTTAGAGATAAAACAGGATCCTTTGTAGATTATTGACTTGCAGATCACCAGGTTCTACCTTGAAGAAGATTCATCGTAATTGACTATGAAAGCTTCTCTTCACTCATAGTTTTTTTTTAAAGCTTTTTGTGGAAGAGTAAGCTATTACATTTGTTTGCAAAATCATGATTCCAATCAGATCAAGAATCAAATTCATTGCCTAGTAACTTGTATTAGTTAAATGTTTTCTGTTTTCTTTTTGTAGTTTTGTGAATTGTAATACTTTTTAACAGTACATATTTACTTCAAAAGTTCTGTGTAAGACTCTGCAATCTGGTAATTGAGAGGCAATTAAAACAAACATTTATTGGCATATTTATTAAATCCTCATCCATTATTTTGCAGGTTCAGTAGATTAAGGAAAGTGAAAAGTGTGCATATTGAATATTGATTGGAGTTTTGTAGTGGAAGAGTGGAAGCAAGTAAACTACTGTACTCAAAGGTCAACAGCATTGCCTTGCCCCTCTCCCCCCCCCCCCCCACCTCCTTCACTCTCCCTTTCAAAATGTTATGCATGCTAAACTTTATAATAATTTTTAAAACAACTTTCCATGTTATTTTAGAATTCAGGACATTATAATCATCCAAATTGAAACTATTCACAGACAAAGTATTGCCTTGATATGGGAACATGCTACTACATGAGGGATGCTGTGAAATGCTTTTTGAACTGCTAAACATTTATGGGTGACCATATTTTGTCTATCTACAGTAGCATTTTGATGGGCTATACTACTGAAACAATTTTTTTGAAGTCAAGTTAAATTCTTAGTATCTGCTGCAGTTTACAAACATCAAAGCTGCTGAACTGCTGCCCACTTTCTCTTCCCTCTGTGAATATTCAAGTCCAATGATTGTTTTCTGAAGTTTTTGTGGATTTATGAGCAAGAAAAAGGAGGGAAAGGAAAGCCTTTGGCCAGTTTTCACTTGGACATCACCTGGCCCTGTCACTTCTTTGTTCATTACCAACATAATTCAATTTCAGATTTAAATGCATTGTAAATTGACTTTTCAAACAGTCTATGCCCTATGTAAGGTCCACAGAGAGTTACCTTGCCTGGCCTGTTAACATGTACTTTATGATACAACACACCATGTTGTAAGGCAATCACACGCTACTGCACATTATAACATAGCTGCATGGAAGGCGAGACATGTACAAATGTGCGAGACATGAAGTTCTGTGCACAGTGGACGAAAACTCCTGTTCAAGGCAAAATTCTTGATCAACATTAATAACAGGGTCATTTCCTCTTTCACAAACAATTCCCACATGTTCCCTTCTTCTCTGATATCATAAGACGTAAACATAATAATTACGTAAATTGAAATCAACCGAAACAGCATTTATGAGAGAGCAACTTGGCAGTCAAGGCTGTCATGGCGTGGTTTTCACAGCACCATAGAGAGAGTTTTATCTCTCTAACTAGCAAATATATTCATCCATTCTTAAATCTGCCGTGACCAGTGTTGTCCCACACTTACCTGCCTTCAATGGAAAGACACATCTTGACAACTTTTTGTAGAAATAATCATTAACCTGCATTTTATTACAGGGAATAATAATTTATCATTTATATGCAAAATGGCAACTTGTTATATAAGTGTAAAGATGTAGATACATAGCCGTTTTTGTATACATGTAGAAACCATAGCATTTTACAATGAGATCAAATGCAGAGCCTTCAAACGCCAGTTGCCACACAAAATTGGAACACTGAATTTTTACCCTAACAATAGTGTATGTACATAATCGTCAAGTAGTAGTAAATATATTTCTTTGCCCTTTCACAATCTTGGTGCTGGACGGCTGAATGGAAACTTCATCAGCTGAGCGTGCATGTGCTTGTACTGAGGGGAAGTTGACATCATACTACACAAAAAATTCACTTGCCATGATATTGTTTTAGGTGTTTCATGTACCTTCAAGTAACCCACCAAAAGAACAACTTACTTGTCTCACAAACCCGACAGTGGCAACTCACACCTACTCGCACACTGCCTGCATCATGTAGGTAGAGTAGGTCTCTTTACTGTTGTTTGATACCATCATATAAATTTAACAACAGCATATAGCTCTACAGTACAGCATAAATAACAATAAACTGTGTATGAAATCCATGAGACTGTGGATACATAATTGTCTTTTGTTACTTTCAGATTATATTTTATATATAATATTATAATATATAGATATACCTAACCTAGCTATGCATTTACACACTATTACAGTGTTACTGTTATAGCATAGTGCTGTGCACTATAAATATGGTATAAAACTCTTTCATTGGGATCTACTGTAAGTCCTACCAGGGAGTTGTTATGGAAACAACTCCCTGGTCCTACACTGAAAGCCAGACCTAACCTCTCTCCTGTTTGATCAGAGGTTTGCAAATTTGGACATTTATAGCTGGAAAATATTATTAAAAGTAGGTCCCATTTATACAGACTTGCCCCTGTTAGCTGTACGTATGGTACCATATATTCAGTCGTCATCAATGATGAATAAATGGATTAGAAATATTCTATTAATATACTGGAAAAACAAACCCCTACAGGGATGTATGGAAGATGATACCATGTTTGCCATTTCAAGCCGAACGAATACACGAGAGGCCAGAAAAACAATGATTATAAATCCATCCTACATATGATGAATATTAAACGGTCGTAAGCCAGACTGTCTGAAATGAATCCATCCAAAAATGAAGCAGATTAATTTCAGGAAAATCTTCCAAATTGCATCATGACAGTTAAAACAGGTAGCATTGAGATCAGTTGAAATTTTAATCCCACTCTCAGAGATTGAATACCTGTCTCCTTTTTTGTATCCATGAACTTGCCTGGAGACTATTCTTAAAATCTGCCAAATTTGACAAAACAGAGCAGGAATTGAATGAAATCTGATGAGAGGAACAAGGGATGCTTGCTGTGAGGTTATGACACGGAGTCTCTCGCTTATCACAACAAAACTTTTTAGGCAGACAGTGACCTAACCAATGGCAGGTAGAATATGTTGATTCTTCCTAGAAATAAGGATTCTTTTCGGAGGATCGAAGCACTTCCGTGATAATACTGTTCAAGAGTTTCAATACCAAGTTTATTTTAGTCACTTTTAAAGTCCTAGTACTTAAAAATTTCACACATCCTCAAAAATCAGACTTTTAAAATTTGAGGACCCAGAAGCATCGCACCAGTGTAGTGTACTAACTTGTCTGTGAATGGTTTGGGCAAACAGCTGGTAATTTGATTGGAGTCAATCTGCTTCTGATCAAATGGTTCTTAACAGGAGACATATTAGCTTGGGGAAAGGGGTCACATGCAATAAAATGGAATGGTGTAAGTTTGTGCTGAAACAAGGAAAATTATGCTGCCAAAAGTGAAGATACTTCAAGTTCATGACACATCAACATGTGTACTATATTCTTAGTTTGTGATAAAAACTTGGGATCAATTTGACAAGCACGAACAAATGGTAGAACTTTGTTAATTGCTTCGATACCTTCTATCAAGACACAATATATTGTATGATGATACAAACATCAATGAAGAAGTGCTTTTACAACCCATCAAAAACAGAATTTCACACTAAATCATGAAGGACAACAATATTCATTTCAAGTACTGAAGTTCATGGTTTGATTTACTTTAATTTAGTTTAAGTCTTAACAGAGTTATAAACCTGTGAAAGATATCAATCCTCTCCTTACAAAAAAAACCCAATCTTATTGGCTTTTACAATAGTAAAACTCTGTGCTATTCAATCGTGAGCAGTATTAGTCGAATAAAAAATGTCGGAAATACATAGAAAATTCACAAAACTTTTTATTCAACTAAGTTTGAATTACAGCCCACTGCTTGTAATTGCTCTATGCATTGTACAGGCTTCACTATCATACAGCATATTAATATACATGAAATGATAGGCAGTTCCAGCAGCTGGTTAATATTATCATGTATACTTTACTGCATGCATGACTAAAACTGAACCCACCCTACAGTATCTACTGAGAGCTGTATTACAAGGCAAATCTTTCATTTTCTTTATTAATATTCACTCTACAGACAGACCACAAGAGATATTCATGCTGGATTAAGTCTTTTGTCCATTCTGTTTACAATTCTCCTTTCAATCATACTCTTATCACTACAACCTGAGGACAGTACTAATATTGCACATCACACAAACTGACAATGAATTTTGGCAGGCTGTGCTAAAATCAGTGTCGGCTAAGACACTCATCGCTTTCCATTATCGAGGAGTGGACTAGAACTTAGTGTTATATGTAAAAGTACCGCGGGTCTGTTGATGTAACTTTCATAGCCGTGGCAAGAGCTATCTATGAAAGGCAAAAACAGGCAAACAAGAAGCCCAAAATGGAGGAATCAAGTTATCAAGTGCCACTTTGCATTTTTTTGGGGGGTGAATAGGCAAACTCTGCGACACTAGTTCAAACCGATATTGCTCTGCTGTATGATTAATGGCCAACATATATATACAAAGAACTAAATTCAACTATAAATACGCTTGAACTTAATTCAAGCAAGTCTCTTTGCTAGTTCAAAACTTGATTTATAATTTCCTACTCAACTTCTGTGCATCATTTAATTATACTGAAAATTATTTTACAGTTCTTACAGTCACAAATCTTTTCAAACTGAGTGGAAAAGAAGGACCCAATATGTTGTGTACTGTTCATCCTGAGTAGATGCGCGCAGTCAGAAAAATGTACACTGTACTGTCATATGTATTTCATAGAGGTTATATCACACACTCTCAATGCGCTTCATTTTGTGTTTCTAACTCAAATTTTAAAAACAGTTCATCTTGAAATTTGAGAATCCTTTAATGTTTACACTGTTATTTAGATAAAACAATAACAAGAAACACTTCCTCTTTCACCATAGAAAGTACCACCCACTGTATGTCATAATTTGTTCAGTATTATTATGATCGATTACTGCATTGCACCCAATACTATACATACAGTAGTGTACACCAGGCTATTACCTGCAGCACACAGGATCATTTGTACCTAGCATTCAGACATATCTATTTAAGAGAAAGCTCTTACTACATACTCTTTGTACAGTCTCTGCAGGACCAGTGTTGTCAATGGTCCGAAGGAATTTATCGATCCCATTGTCAACAGATATTGATCAACACACAACGCGGTCACCACCACAATTGTACTCTACTGTTCAAATATATACACAACGTGTGGGAGAGTGTATACATGCTAATTCCTGTAGCATCATGGAGAGAAAGAGAGAGATGGGGACTTTCTCATTCAAGGATAAATGCTAAACAACAACCAGCAAACTAATGTGTTAGTTGTGACAGCATCATGTGAAGGATGTGATTGTATATCATATAAATCACAAATAGTAGTGGGTCCATTTTATACCCATGAGCAATACAGATCCATTCATCCATACATACATAAATACATACATTGTTTTGTTGTGTTTATTGGTAAACTTCTTGTGTCTTGAGGCTTTACTGTAAAAAACTTAACTCTGTTGTACAATGGTTTTGTAGAATACTTTTGGAAAACGAATGTATTTTCATATGAAAACATGTAAGGCTCTGCAAAGTCAGCACAGCTTTTCTTCACAACATTCACATCAGGAAAATAACTTCAGAATGTTTCCTGAATTCTATGCAAAGTGTGTTATAGGCTACTGTAGACCTCTGCATACAGTATACCTGGCAGTGTGGTATGTTCTAGTCCCACTATTGAAGTTTCAATTTCTCAAACATCAAAATTATGAGTCATGATTTTGAGTGACATTCATGTAATAAAGCTAGTAAAACAGGTTTGTATATTTCATAGTATGAGATGTAACATGATTACATACCATACACTTCCAGTTTAACACTGATAGTCCTTCCTAAAAATTTCTTTATTGTACTTCAAAATTCAAATTATGACAATAAAACATAAAACTGTAGTAATGCTTGTATACCTCTTTTCTAGGTATGTATATATCCTAGCACATTTTCTACTTCCTATTTACATTCCATTTTCTCATATACTCTCCAATTAATATTGCAAACAATTTTAAAATGATGCAGCAATTTTATCCAAGAAGTACATCACATGTATGGAAATAATCTTCCATGGTTAAAATTTTGCAGTAATTGGGATGTTTTTTTCTTCAAAACTTCAAAGTGTTAAAGGACAAAATTTACATGCAAGTAAAATAGTTTTTGTTCAACTGTAAACACAATTTTATTATAAAAAGTATTCAAAATTATAATATTGCTCAAAACTACAGTAGCCAAGAAAGTAGTAACTAAACTACTTCAACATTAGAGAACCGTAGTGTAACGCTGGTAATTGTTACAGTGTTCTTTCTATTTATTTGATATCTGGCGATGAATTGACAAGTATGAACGCCCTTCAAATCACATGATTGCGGTCCATAACATCTATGTTGGCTTGCACATTTAAACTTCTGGGGAGTAAAAGCTCATTTTCGCGTGTAACAGGTTCAAATAATGCTCTGGAATCTTCTTGGGCATGATCTATTCAACGACATCAATGGTTTACAATAAGCAGAGCAACCTCTCTTTGACTTATATATCTCTTTTATAAGACACAGTCTGGGTCAGTAAATCATCTAATTTGTGCAAACACAGAGGGAAAGAAGATTTTTAGATTTTCTCCTTTTTTTAACAGAGAAGAATTAAAATGCCTTTTTACTAAGAAGATTTATTTGGCCAACACCAGCTTTAATTCCTGGTTTACTTTTAAGACGGATTATCCTCTTAGTGTTGACAATATCGGCTTATATAGCTGTGATAAGCTGGGGGACTGAAAAGACTTCTGCATCAACTTTCAACTAGAGGAATTTGAGAGGGTCAGCTTAGCGCTCTTAAGTTGCATAATAGTTGCTTGTGCACAATGTGTTTGAGTGAGTACTGAAAAGAAGGATATTAACAGAAAGAAAAGCAAACTTTCAATTCTTAAGGGAGTGGGACTGTGGAAGTGATCATACAAGGTTAAATTATCAATAAAGAAATTTCCTCTAAAAGACAAAGTTCGTGTCAACTAAAAAACAAATGTATAGCTAGTTCTCTGGAAATACTGATACTCCTTTGAAATTAGTGTTTAATTTGCAAGACTTTGTAGAAACCAGTACAATATTTAATATTTAGGTTTTTGTTAAGTCCTGTTAAATTATGTTTAATGGAAATAACTGGACTAGAAATTAACACTGGCATGTTGCCATATATACAGTAGTTTCAGTTGTCTTTATATATCTAACTCAAAACTCTTCCACCCAACAGAGCCCCCTTCCTCCCCCAGAGTCAGAAGAAGGTCACATAAAAATGAAGTGTTACAAACGTGATTAATTGATCAAATTTCTAATCTATCATTTATGGCACACTTTCGATGAACGTAACTGCAATATTTACAAGGTTCCATATCTATGGGGATTCATTATGTTTGGCATTCTGTTTTGCAATTTATGGTTGCTTTCAAAGAGATTGTTTCTGAGAGTGGCTGATTGGCTGTGGGGTACTAAGGGTTAAACCCAATTCTTTGGTAGCCCCCCCCCCCACCCCCGCTAACATAACTGCCTTTAACTCATGATATGATATACCATGCTTATAATATTGCCGATGAAAAATGTAAAACTGAAAAAAAAAAAAGTTACAAACCTGAAGAAAGCAGGTCCTCTCTGGAACATCCTCCGATACATTAGAATGGTAAGACTCAACAGGAAAGACGGGGTAGTTATCGTTCACATCTGCAATGGTCACAGTGACAGTGGTGGTGGAGTTCAGTGAAGGTACACCAAGGTCCGAGGCCATCACAGTCAACACCACTTGGCTGGCTTCCTCCCTGTCCAACCGTTTGGCAGTCGTAATCATCCCTGACTCGGCCTGAATCACGAACCAATCGGCAAAGGGTTCACCTGTGTCCGCGATAGAGTAAGTAACCTCCGCATTAATTCCAGCATCTCTGTCAGTGGCAGAGACCGTCGCCACCAACGTACCGTTGAGAGAAGTCTCACTTTTTGTGGCTGTATACGGCGGATCTTGAAATATCGGAGGGTTGTCGTTAATGTCTTCGACAATCAAGGTAAAGTTAATTTCCGCGACCAGAGGCGGAGATCCTCCGTCCATCGCGCGGATCACGATATCGTACGATGCGACATCCTCCCGATCTAACGGCTCTGCCACGCAGATGAGGTAAATGATGTCGTCCTTGGTAGTGAGACTAAAAACATCCTGCCCGCCGATTAATTGAACGTCTATATTTTCCAAATCGTCGTCGGGATCGTTCACCGATATCCTGGCTACAAAGTCTCCTAACGAAGCGGCCTCCGAAATTTTGGGAGAACCATCTCCACTCGTAAAAAGGACATCTATCGACGGAGGATGTTCATTTTCATTTTGGATCGTGATTCGAACAACTTTAAAAGGAGATTCCAATGATGGGATTCCGTCATCTCTGGCCTTAATTAAAAGAGTATAGCTGCTTGCATCTTCAAAATTCAGCGGTTTGTTTAAGAATATTTCTCCTGTGGCAGAGTCAATTCTGAATATATCTTCGCGATTTGATGTTTCCAAGATTCTGTAAATGACCAGCCCATTACGTCCACTGTCACTGTCATTTGCATACACTTGAACGATTCTGTCATCGACTGCAAATGATTCGGATAAATTAACTTCCACTTCTCCAGGTGGGTAGAAAGAAGGAGGGCTTTCATTTACATCGAGAATTTCAATACTGACATTCATTGAGCCCGTCAATGGGGGATTACCACCATCAAAGGCCAGTATGACAAGATCTACATGAGGAAGAACTTCACGATCCAGTCTTTTGTCCACTACCAAATCGAGCTGTAAGTCCTTTGCATTCCCAAAGGCTTCGATGGTTTCAATCCTAAAATATTCACCTATGTTCCCTCCTGTGATATTATAACCTACAATACTATTTTCTCCTAAATCTGGGTCCGAGGCAGAGTCTAGGGTCCTTCTTGTACCCACTACCACATTCTCCGAAAATTCTACATTAAGTTTGTCTCTTGGAAATTCTGGTCTGTTGTCATTCTCATCGGTAACAAAAATTTCAATTGTTATCGCTGGCGTACCGCTTACAGGAATTGCAAGTACGCTGTATTCCGACTCTGTTTCTCTATCAAGAGGCTTCAATAATGTTATAACACCTGATAAGTTGAACTCAAACCACTCTGATGACGATGGAACAAAAAAGTATGGCCCACTTGTTCCAGAATCTGCTGCAACATCTCCTACCCTCGACCCTTCTCCCAACCCTTCAGGTACATTGTACGTTAGAGTACTCTCTTGAGCATCACAAAACTTCCCATGAAAAGATAACAGAAGTAGAAGTGTACACAACAACATTCTGTGTATGCCACACATGGCCATAAAGTTGAAATGTTTAGTTCTAAGTTGAAACTTCTGATGAAACACAGAGTCTGTTTGGGGAAATATGTCCCAACTCCAGCACTTACTGTGTGGCACAGAGTAAGACATGTTGTGACGATGGGACTATCCTAAACAAGTTATTTCAAGCATGAACAGTTACTGTTACTATTAGCATAGTCAAGTCATGGTTAGGCTTTAGTTAGGCCTATATAACAATCCCCGGTATTAGGTCATGCAAATAGCTTCATAATATTACTAAGACTAGAGATAGACCCGTTCTTAGTCTAGTTACACATGAACTGTGTTATTCATATTCAATTACTAATAATAGCCTAGCATGGGCTATTTGCCATCCCCGATCATTACCAAACCATAAATTGTCCACAAATTATTGAATGACAGAATTGGTAACACAGGTTAAAATTGACAAACTCCCTTTTTCCGACTTATTTAAAATTAATTCAGGCAAAATCGATCGGAACAGACGACCAACTTTTAGCAGACTAACTGCTAATAACAAAACGTAGGCCAAACACTAACAGAACTGAACAAGAGTCTAACGTTACAACTGTTACTGTTGTTAGCGTCTATTCAATATAAGAAAAATATACTTCGGTAGCAAGTCAACGAATTAATCCCAAACAAAAATACTTCCAAGGATAGAAACAAATTCAAAAGTAAAACTTCCTACGTCAGGTTAAAGTGTTTGAGTTAAATTGGTCCATGGAAGATTGAAATTATGGAAGTTGTATTCCAGTGTCCGACTCGATATCCAAATTCCAATACAAGTAATGCATGCAGTCGATCTTATGAATCCAATGTGAGTCTTGAGTTTTAAGCGACAGTATATTGTACATTACGGTATGCATACAAAAGCCAACTGCATTCTTAGTTTGCGGATCGGAGCAGACGGTTTACAAATGAACGGCGCTATTTATCATTTTCTTAACAAGAAGTCGTCAAAGGTATAGCGCCAGGACACGACAGGCCAAATAAAGTTTATCAAACGTTGATAATCTCTGGAGCCTGAAAATATTTTACTCGGAGCTTTTTGTGTGGTAACTGAAGAAGAACAAGTTTCCTCCAACCTCTATTATGAAGCGCTTTCTATATCAATCGCGTAAGAGCATCTACCTAGTGTTAATCTGCGTTATCGCATGTTATTTGAGGTTTTTATTGCAATTATTCGTCAAGCGTAGAATATACATGTTCCTAATTCAACGGAATCATACAAAAAGATGCAATTTGGAGGCTATTGTTTAAACAATTTCAGACAAAATATTGGAAATTTCAAAGGGAATAATTGACATAAAACATTCGGTAATTTTTAGAGATTAAAACATTTTATATAAAAAGTTAAAGTTTGATACCAAATATAGAAACTTCGATACAATGTACAATGAATTTTAACTTCTTCTTCGAAATTTCGACTTTTAATATCGTCGGAAAGTTGTTTTTAAAGAAAACTTCACAAATATAAAAAATTTCGGTTAAATAGTCCCTAGTGGAAATATTGGGATGAATTACCCGAAACTTTAGATTTATTATCCGCCGGGAGTTTATTACATTAAAAATCGAAATAAGTCTGATAGTCGAGATACAAAGTCCAATTTTCAGTATAAGAACCCACATCAAGAGAAAAAAAGAGGAGACACTTTGAGATAAAATAGTACAAAGCAATTTCCTATCTGAGCCACGGTAGCGTCAACAAATTAAACCAAAAATCTTATTAACATTATACTTTTTGATGTCTAGCTTGCTAAGCCCACTTGTTACAAGTTGTGGGAATTCCAGCATTATTTGCATATTGTAATTGCCATCACTAGGCCCATATATATTCTCCCGATGTGGGCCATGTCGGATGGGGAGGGGGAGGGGGGTCATTCGGGGATGAAAAACGGTCCGCGAAATAATGGCAAATGAAGAAACAAACCGAAACAGAATAAAATAAATAAGCATGATACATGAATTTTGATAAGCTGTTTGCTTTCATTATTCATTACAGTTGATGCGTGTAATGCCGGTGACACCGACAGCTCGTGGAGTTTATACATAGTTTGTAGTATATGTTTGTGCAGCGCTTTTAAATTCAGACCGAAAGATAACTATGCCAAATCGTGAGTGAAACATTACTTTGCTTAGATTTGTCACGAAAACTAGTATCTTGTAAATTTGTCGCCCGACGTTTAATTAGTAATGGGTTGATTTTAAGGGGATGCCTGATTGTGTATTTTTGTTTTGGAATTTTCATTACAATTCTTTAATGTAACAGAGGGACATAGCTTTTAGGCCTACTGGTGTAAAAAAACAAGTTAGAAGTCATATCAATGCACGACTATAGTGTTTATTAAACTGCCGGATCCCCAGGATCTTAAAATGGGGCATTTCAAAAATGGCTTCGCCTCCTCACGTGATCGTCACAAAGGTTGACTACTTTGCGCTTTCGCATTTTTCAGTGCTCATTGGCAAATGAACTTTACAGATCCCGCCAGTGACATAGAACAATTATGTTATACTTATCCATATCCAGTAAAGAATTACATTATAATAATTTTTTATTCCTTTTTTTATTTGTAACGGTCATCAGTGTATAGTAATTACCTTCATAGTTCTGAGTGAAAATTTCTCATGGATTTTTACAAGTACTTTTTTTTGGCTGAAAGGTTGTCACTTTCCATTTTAGATGTAAAACTTGAGAAATGTTCATTTGTATACAAGAACGTTCTTGGGTGATTTTCTTCCAAGATTTCAGCGAGGCTTTTGAATGGATATAATGGTTTGCCCGAGTCAGTTGTGCCATCAAATGCCTTTGACAAGTATCCAGTTGCACCTTCATCAACAGGGCCTTCTTGTCCTACCTGGTTCTTCCCCTCTCCTTTAATTTCCTTCTGGTTTTGAGTATAAAACTAAACCAAACTGAACTTACAAAGTACCAAATCTAAGAGAGAGATATCCAGGGGGTGGGAGAGCTGGTGGGGGAGGGGGGGGGGTTTACTTTAGAT
>JAIPMN010048107.1:0-14701 GCA_020650975.1 Apostichopus californicus | reverse complement strand
TTATACTGTACCTTAATTTAGAGCAAGTTTGCCTCAATCATATCCTGATTATCACAATGAGGCTCTCAAGCAACCACATACAGTATTTACCCGGGGTGGGGGGGGGCAGAGAGGGAGCTGTCATATCAATTTTTTATTAAGAAAATAATTTCTGTAGGCCTGGAGAATATATAAATGTATACTTTAATGGAATAAATATAATTTTCAGAGAAAATAGATGTGTATACATATATTTCAATATGTCTAAAATGTATTTTTAAAGTTAACCATGTATGTATTATGCAAGTACAGCATATATATATTTGTACGTAATATATTCCACTTCCTCGCGCCTTAGTATGACGTTGATTCAACTTGTGGTTGATGATATACCGTGTTTACAAGATTTTTTGTTACTATTTCCCATTAAGCCCCGCCAACTCATGAATATTAATGAGGTCAAAGTTGTTGTTGTGAAGAGCATATACTTACTATGTGGTTACATCACTATACCAAGCACGAACTTAATCGGACAAACTGTTGATGAGATATGAACATTTTAAGAATTTTATATTAAGCCCGGCCCACTCATTAATATTCATGTAAGGGAATCATAAACAATCGGGCACATCTAAACATCATGGGGCATCTACCTACCCAATATGGCATCAATTCAACTGTTGGTCTTGAGATGTCCTGCTTACAAGCTTTTCACTGTGATAACACTCTAGCCACACCCATTCATGAATAATGATGAGTAATGAATTTCTTGATTATAAGGCCATGTACCTATCATCAACTGACATCACCATACCCAAGTATGAACTAAATGGAGCATACGTTTGAAGAGATACTGCCATTATAAGAATTTTACGTTTAGGCCCGCCCAGTCATCAATATGCAAGAGATGGGAACTGCAAACAACTGCAGGGCACATCTACATATTATGGGGTTTCTACCTACCAAGCATGACATTGACTCAACTTGTACTTCGTGAGATATTGTGCTTACACACTGGCCGTCACATACAGACA
This sequence comes from Apostichopus californicus, assembly GCA_020650975.1. Taxonomy (NCBI): domain Eukaryota; kingdom Metazoa; phylum Echinodermata; class Holothuroidea; order Aspidochirotida; family Stichopodidae; genus Apostichopus; species Apostichopus californicus. Next base: position 13,688 of record JAIPMN010048107.1, on the reverse strand, counting down.
CTCAAACACACCACGTATACATACACACACACTCCAGCAAGATTGCAAAGGTTACTAAACAGTGGGCATTGAAACCAAAAACAAAGCTTTGTTCCTTTGATCATCAATTCGGCTGGTCTACACCTTTGTAATTACCGTGAACACACATACATACAGACAGACAGACAGACATACATACCTACATGATCCACTGGATACCCTCCAATGAATGTTTGACAAGTTGTACATACCAACACCGCTATTAAACACAGCTGTCTTTACCTAACATTTCATGAACAAACAACCCTAATATTAACATTTGGTACTTAACGGTTGAAAATGACTATATTGGAAGGGCTGATTGAAAATGATAGAACAGCAATCTGATAGTAAGGACAAACATCTCGAAAGGTTAAACAAAGGAGTTTGACAAATCAATCATACTGCTTTGGAAACTTCAAAATTATGTTGATCAATCTGAACAAAGGTTGCAGGTAAAACTATCATGATCACTTAGGAAAGGACTATAAGGGGGGGATAAGGGAGGAGATATTAGAGAGGGCTATAACATGAGAGGAGGGATTAAAGAAGGAAGTTAAGATGGGGTATTTACACTGCATTTACAATAAATATCCCCAACAATATCGTCACAAATTTCCAACAAAACCTCATTCTCTTCCTTTTTTTCAGAATGATCTAAAAAATACCCGAAAATATTGGACAAAAATCTATCTGTTCATGTTTGAGTGTGAATATGCGACTATATACGTATTCCTCTTGCCCGTCTCATCTTGGGGTGAACATGTGGGACAAAATAAACAGTAAAACACCCCATAAAACGAATCTGTACGACGGTCTATGAACAGAGTTAAGTAATTTGAAATAGCTCCAAATTTTTGACTGGCCCAGGACTGATGAGAATTTCCAAAACATCCTATTATTATCATTATTATTATTATTATAATGAACTACTACTACGAATCCTTGGCAATGGGCCATACCCATCCAGCAGCCTGAGTAATCCATAAACAGGGTTAAAGGAGTATACTGCCTTCACATCACACCGTACCTCAACTTGATCGTTACTGGGAATTTGAAATCGTTTCTAAAACGTAGTTCCTTAATTGTAGTACGGAGACCCATGTAATGTCAGAACCAATTATAAGCGAAGAGGTACTGTAGATCTTAGGAAGGTACATTTGCAGAAACGAGAGTTCTAGCAAAAAATTAAGAATCAAAAGGAGGGCAAAATGCTCTTGATGTTATACATCGCTACACAATTTTTACAAAATTTAAGTAGGTGCAAAATTCAGCCCCTTAAATGATTCTGGGTTTTATCCAATTCAGTTGGCTCCTTTAATACAAGAGTTGCAAACAAAGTACAGTATCGATATGCCTGTATAGACAAACAGATACTTCCCTTTCAAAACTATTTATCGCTGATTTGCGTGGGAATCAGCAGGTTTCCCACCCTACGGTTGATATTTTTAATCTCTCATGCGTGCAATTGAATGAAAAGTATGAAGATATTATAACAAAAGTGGCTGTTTTCCCAAAACTTGTTTTGAACTACACTCATACTCTTTTTGCTTAACATCACTTTTTTTATTAACATGTTTTGCAAAAAAACAAAAACAAGCAAAAATACAACAAAACAGATGTTATCTTCAAACAGTTTGTCCCTAATAAGTCTAGCGAATCATAGCCATACAATCGAGAACTCATGATAACCAAATCTCATAAAATTTGAAAAATAAAGTTTGGATGATGTAGGGAGTTTTGCCCGAACTAGTTGTGTTCCATTTTTTTTTCTTATCGGTGGGGGGGATTTGGTTATGTTACCTTTGAGGGACACACTTTATTTATTTTTTTATTACACGTGTTGACATGTTGCTAAGCTCATCCACTACAGCAAATCAAATGATGATATATAACAAAGCACTGAAGCAGATGTTTTATGTATTAAACTTGAGCGGTTATCCAATATGCGTAAACATGCAATAGGCATGGTCGAAATCACCATGACTCCTCGAAGATAATTCCATCAAAAAGTATGTTACGACTCAAACATGTTTGTTACAACCAAAATGTCTCTTAAAACAGAACAGAAAAAAAAATTCTCGGCCTTATAGATCTCTTTAACTACTCTTCCAAAACTTGACATATCTCCTTAAGTTTCAAAACAGAAATGTCATCCATTCTTTAGAGAAAGCTTCTATTCATGAATTTTAAACCTCGGGGGTGACGGTGTTTATTCAAGGCTAAGCCCCCCTGCCAGTCACTGCGGGTATTTTTCCTGATGGCGGGTCTTGCTCGCAAGTGAAAGCTCGTCGGCCTCCTGTGCCTTTACCCAGAGACATTCTACACCTTTGTGGGTGAAACAAACACGATAAAATCTCTCCCTCTTTTCAAGGAAACCAGAAATTCAGGAGATACAAAATATGGATATCAGAGATATTTTTCTTCCTCAGTATTTTTTTTTTTTTTCATCATGTTTTATTTCTTTAGTAGAGGTGATGGCCTCTGCGACAGTTTCATTCTGTCTGATGAAACTGACAGGTATCATGTCATGGAGATGTTTTCGCAGGATGGCCAAGAAGAAAAAAAATAGGCGAAAAAAACCAAAAATTCTCACAAAAAGATTTTCCGGGTGATAATAATACTGAATATACACATGCAATTGGAATTTGCCTGGTGACTGTATCAGCTGGCTGGAAGAAGGGTAAAGGCACGTTTAGAAAATTAAATTGGTGTATTTACATTAATTAATGTTGGGTTGTATCTTGTGTCACTTTGAGTCTTTGTCATATTTCTCAAATAAATGGGTCCGATATTTCCTTAATTTAATCTAGCTATTCGATCTATTTGGTCCACACCAATGTATCAGTTGCCAACAATCTGAGTGCTACAAAATTGTGTGCCCCACACAATTAAAAGTTTTCATTTTATTGATTCATTATTTTAAATTTTCAACCATTTAAAAGCATTTTGAAGTTAATACTCAATTCCATTTGTTTCCGTGTACGATATTGATGAACTATATTTAAGAATCATATTAGATTTTTGGATACTCTAGTTATTTCCTTTAACACTTGAGTACCATTCCCACGAGTCACAGCTTTGAGACTACATGCTTGCATAAACATGTAGGCCTACATTGTGTATACATGTATAGTATGTGCACAAATAGTCCACCATATTTCACCACTAAAATGTACAGTATACACACAGCATGAACAGGAAAGTTTTAAGAGGGTTTAATTCTCTGAGGTCATGAAGAAAGGTCTTGCTTGTGCTTGAGTTAAAAAAATACACCGAAAACTTACAGCCGACGACCGACGAGGATTCCTAAGAAAGTATAGCATTAAAAGTTGTTTGTGAATATGACGCCTTCATGCCTATGAGGCCAGAGAGAGAAACCGACAACAACAATTTCTCAAGAGGTAAAAAGGAGGGAGTGAAGTTCGAAAATGGCGCTTGACTGGTTGATATCAGTGAAATGCTATTTTACCTCTTTCCCACCAGTATCATCTATCTCAATTAACCCATCATCTTCTGTTCAGGTTTTTTTTTCCTTTTTTTTTCATTTGGTTTACACAGCTGACAAACTCAAAACCTGTTAACCATCAATTTGATAATTTGTACACACTCATTCTTGCCATGCCTAAGATCTATCCCAAACCACCAAAATTATTTCCGTGGATTTTTTGCCCTCTCTCTCCACCTCGCTGTAGCTCTCTCTCTCTCTCTGTTTTCGACTAACTTTTTGGCAAAATAGCCCGAGCACGTAGAATATTACAGCTTAGCTCAGTTAGTGGGCCTTGGTAGGTGTGAAATCCTGCTGGGCAGTGCTATGCAGTAGATTTCACTCCACCTCCCTAACAAGCCAACAATTAGGGAGGCCTGCTGAGCAAAACATGCTGCTGTACCTCGTCGTGTTATATTATAGGGCACGGTTTATATAGAACGGAATTCTGGAAAAATAATTCGGAACATTTTTTGTGCCATATCAAACTGGGATTGGGTTCCAATTAACATGGGGCAGTTACAGGAAACTTGCTCGAGTTACTCTCAGCGAAAACACGAAGGCGACATGAAAAGAAAAAAATGTGGGTGATAATATAGCACGCTCTGACAAGATTTACACCCAACGTTTAATTCATTTTTTTTTTTACTTTTTGGCTTCTAAAGTTTTCCTTTTTGACAATATGTGCATCTGTTATGAAATACACACAAGCTTATAATCAGTGAATTTTTGAATGTAAATAAAGAGAATAATTTGAATATATACATATTCTAATTTTTCAACATTTACATAGGCCTAATTGGTTTCAACCATTGACCCCACTTTACCAGTGTCTAATTTCAACAGATTTTCAGGAGTTGAGATATATATGTGGATTGTTTACTTAACTGGAAAGTAAAACCCAACCATGCATCTGGTCAATAATGATAATCGGGGTTAATATTCCATTAGTCGGCCTTAAACTGCTAAATATTACTAATTCATTTTATTATTATCACTACTTCTGCAAAAAAGAACAGATTGTAACTATACCAACCCTACTGAAATGGTCGGTGATAGTATGCAACTTTCATTAATGTCCTCCAGGGAGTCCAGGCCTCCCATTATAATTTTGCTTAGTTTTGGAGAGTGGGGAAGGGGGGATGGGGATGAGCACTGAAGTATACCGACAACATCCCTGAAATGGAATGGAAGTTGTTGGGCTACAATATTTCTTTATAGATTCTCATCCCCTGTCACCTTCTCCTCCCTCCCCCCCCCCACATCTCCCAACCCCTCACTCCTATCCCACCTTCCTTCCCGACCACCTGACCATTCCTTCCACCAGAAAAAAATTAAATCCATGAGATAAAATTGAAGAAAAGTTTGAAAACTATGATCAATTATTTAAAGCAAGCTTAAGCTTTGTTGCTATGGTGACAATTAACATACTGAATGGTCTGAATGCATGGTCACCATGATTACACCCAGTTATAAAGAAGATGGACAAATTAAACTTGTGCATGAAAATTCTCCTTTCAAAACAAAATGACTGATTCACTTTTCAAATTCAGCACATTCAACATTGCCCTCCTTTATTACCCATAATGAGGAAGCATGGCTCGTTAGCATACAGGGGCCCCTAGTTATTTAAACATTTTCTGTCTCGACTCTCGACAGGAACAAAAAAAAAACATGAAACAGAACTCTTGAAACCAACAAACATCATCGATAGCATCAAAGAAATCTTCACCATTTGCCGCCACCATTAAAACTAGCTCATTACCTATGCAGACTAGTTAAGTTTACATTCAGGCTTTCCAGTCCACGATGCGAAAATATGCCTCTTTTCTTTAACAAAATCCCATTAGAATGTGAGTGTTTTGTTATTCACTCTCTCCGCAAATATCTCGAAGGCTTGTTTACAGCAAAAGTTAGTTGTGTTGGGAGTCACTTTCCATGGTCACATGGAGGCTCAGGCAATTATATATATTTATAAACTAGGCAATTAGTTGCCAAGATATCCCCCCCCCCCCCCCACTCTCTTCTTTACACAGCTTTCAGCGCGAGCCCTCGATACAGAACTGCTCTGACCTCACCAGTTTGAATAGGCAAGCCATTTGCAACCTTCCTTTATTTATCCTTTTTTTGATCATTTCTCAAGATCCCTTGGAGAATAAACTGGACTATGACTTCACTTTGGCGAGAAGAAAAAAAAACGGTTAAAAAAAAGAAGAAGAAAAAAAAAAAGCTCTCAGATGAGTTTGTTGTTATGTGTTGGTAATTACATTTGTTAGCCTTTTGGGTTTGGCAAGGGGAGCATTTCTTAAGGACAGCTGAGATTTTTTTTTTTTTTGCCTTGGGCAGAACCACTCAAGCTGCCCACAAGCCCCTGCCTTCCTTTTCAATGGAAACCTGTTGCAGAGACAACTGTTTACCTCCAGACCACCGGTTTAGCTGTTGTGATATGGACTCACCCTCTCCCGTTCTTTGTTTGTCCTTTTCGGTGGCCTATTCAGATGAGAGAACAAAACGACAAGAGGACCCCCATCTCAATGGATTGATGACTTTTCTTTTCTATTCATTTTCTTTTTTTGTGAATCCCAAAAAAACTTTTCCCTCTTAAAAGTCTTAATGAAGGTACATTGCACCCTGAGTGGAAAATTTAGGAATGTGTGCAACGCTGAAAACAACTTACTTCTTTTTTTCCCTCTTTTCTTGAACCGTGTTTGCACTCGGTTCATCTTACTTCTCTCACTTGCGTGTAATATCGAGGAGAGAGTGTACAGTAGGTGACATTTCCGTTGGGTAATGTTCCCCTGTGTCACTCTGAGCACATAGTCGGATACAGTGGTTTATCACACTATTTCAATCCAAAATTAGTGAATTATCAATTTACAATATTAATTTATATCCTGTACGGAAAATTTGCATTCAGAAATTTTAATGAATCGCTGTTTTCAATGGCAATGAAATTTCAGAATCTTTGCCATTTCCTAATACTATTATCTCCTTGGACTATTAAAAAGTATCAGATCATTTTCTCAGACACTTGTATTATCCGGGCGGGCTGGGGCATAGAATGATACCGGCGATATGGTGATCCAACAAGTGGCGTTGGGGCCTTGAAACAAACAGGGCATTTAAGGGGCCTTGAACAGCTCATTATACTGGTGCTGTGACCAAGTGGATAAAGGCCGTGGCATTTGAAGCAACAAGGCTTAGCAACCCGGGAGGTTTAGGATTTGAACCCCGGCCGGGTCATAGTAAGGTGGGTACTTCATCCAAAGAGCAATCTTCCGTTTTCCCATCTGAAATGACTTTCTAAATTGTAAAGATTCCCCAAAAAATTTGAGTTAAAATGTTGAATTGGAAGCCAGCCATATGAAAGTTGTAAATCCATAAGCCCTTGCAGGCTTCTCCCATGTTCGTGGTCGCTTAAAGCATCGTAAAACTAACTGCCTGATTATTAACTATCACCGTTTACTGCCAAGAGGTACTCTGGCGTCGTCGGGCGCACTGGCGCACCAGTACCAAGCCGGTATACCGGTAAACAAATCCACCCCTGAGTATGGTGGTATCACCAGATTGTAGCAAAGTCTACTAGAATGCAGTTCTCAAGGGAGGTTCTCTTGCAGTGTAGCAGAGATCTTTGCTCATAAACAAGTCTTTAATTGGGCAAACATTGAGGTGACACCACTCTACCCGGTCCTAGAGGTGTCTCACCCAGAGATGATCATACTCCTTTCATAGCACCCCGTGGTCTTCCACTTGTCATCACAGACACCTCTCTCAACAACTTTTGTCCATCTAAGAAGCTAGACTCCCCCAAAAACTGGGTGAAAGGAAGTACAGAGCTGTTAAGAATAATACACATACAATTACTTTGAACTTGTGTGGAATTTAACACCTCATGTCTCCATAACATTATGACACGGTTATGAGGAAATGCTGACACCATGACAGCCAAATATTCAATGGAAACAGTAGATATAGCAGACATCATAATTACACTTTCTGATCACAGAAATGTGAAGAAAAAAGATGCATGGAAAATCCCTAACCCCCTCCTGCCCCCCCCCCCCCCTGAAGAAAGAAAGTATGATTCATTCCTGCCTGAACATGATATGTATAAATGTGCATTTTACTGCTACAGAAATTCATACACAGTATTATTTATTATTCAGCAATCTCAATGGCATCGTCTATACCCAATACTAGCATCCATTTCTGAATACCACAGTAATGGAAACATTTATCAGATTTACTATATACAAAATAAGTTCCTTGTTACTCACATCAGCAATAATTAGCCACATAATGAGTTGTTGATATTGTGATTGTGCAGTATAAAGTGCAAGACATCGGTTCGTATCTAGCAGGCCTGGTATATAGGCTATTTGGTTGCAGCCCACAAATGTGTTGCAGAAGTGACATTTTTGCAGACGTCAGAAATTTGATCTACATCTCCAGGAGCTTGACGAAAGCTATTTCAAACATCATCTGGGTCACAGGTCATCTTTTTTTCAGAATGCTGATTTAGAATAGAGACTTACCCTTCAGAAAACCATCATTTTCACCTCAAACTATAATGCAGCACCTTACATTCTTTTGATTTATATTCGTGCTCAAAAGGGCCTCACATACCACTGTTATTATAACTTTCAAACACCACCAAAAAATTATAGCACTTACCCACAAATTTTAAATCAATTTCAGGGATGTTTTCATAGATTGCTACAAGTCAAGGAGAAATGGTGGAGGGGGGGAGGGGCCAAAAATGCCACAAACTATCAAACAATTGGTTTAGATGGGCAAACCGGATTTCTTTTGGGAATAACAGAAATAATTTCCAAATATGGCATTTATGAGATCAGGGTTAACCACTTGTCCCTGTGTTGATAGTTTTTATGATCTTGTGTGGCTTGCTGAATATAAAAAGAAGACTTGTTTGGCCACTTCAAATCAGTTTTAAATTGAATTTCCACCTGTCTAGGGAGCCAACAAATAGTACCAAAACAATACTTCCTTTAGATTTCACATTTTAAAGCTTTTAAAGGGAAGAGTTTTTTTTTCATTTGATTATTTAACTCATTAAAAAACTACTTGAAAGAGATGTTATGTTGGTGACAAATGTAGAAGGAACATGTTTTTTCTACAGCCATTCAGCCACTGTACAGTCAAAATAAAATTCATGACTTAGGTCAAAGGTCAAAGGTAAGTCTCCAGAGTAAAGTCTTTATGAGAAGGCAGGTAAAGTGAAAAGGGACACAAACACCACAAATTTCCCCAAACTTACTATTTTGGATATTTACTAGTGACATACTTACCTGTCTCCCCACACACTCTTTCTTCCATGCTTAGGGTTACCTCTTTAGCACTGTGCACCGCCCTCTATGACTAGTCACAGCTTAGAAATGTGACCATTGTTTCAAGTGTGCCAATTAGCGTTGGTTAATGTGTCGACAAACTTTAGTTTCATTAATTTCATTGTAACCATCATGATGTTACACTGTACTTGCTTGGAGTTATATGAGTAATGCTTTAAACATTCATTCATTCATAGAATATTATTTTGGCAAACTTTGCAATTTTTTTTTTTATTTCACCAAAATTTGCCAAGTCAACAACTATTGCTCTCAAACCATCTCTTAATGATAACCAAGATAGGTTATTAGTGTTATAAAGAATGTGGAACAACAATGGGATACTCTGTTCCGAGTATTCCTTGAAAAGCACTCTGGGACTGTCCCATGCAAAATAGTTTATCAACACGCTTTCCATTGGTTTTTTCCCACAAATTTGAACAACCTACCTATTGACTTTTAGTTTACAAATAACTATGCTTCAAGAGTACCTCAATTTTTATGATATCCAACCTTTGAGCTGTAATGGTAATTTGGGACCTCTTTAAGATATATAATGACTATCATAATCATTCTCCTATATTTGGTTAGGAAACAAAATTTCATTTCAACTTGAAGATAATACCAGCCATGTAGTGAACTCAAGAATGGAAATATATATAAATTTATATATATGTATAGATATATAATATATTTATTTGATGGATAGGGAATTCATAAATACAACATCGCCTTATCCCTTGGGTATGACATACCATCTTTATCTATTATAGGGATAAACGATTATCCATAAATGTTTTCGTTCCGCTTTAAAGTCGAAGAACGAAAATGTTTGCACTTTATTGATTTAGGGCAAATTGCCAGGAAAGCTTTGCTGGAAAATAGATTAATCTGTAACCTTTTGCTCCAATTTTCAGAGTCCAAGAAGGGGTTAACTCAGATAAATTTGGAAAGAATGTGAAGCATATACATCATCATGCACGGCACATACATAAATTGACAAATTCCCAAATTTTTTTTATATTTTTTTTTAGATAGAATTTTCTATTTCTCCTAATTCCTAATGTGCTCTAGACATTTTGGGAGGTACAATAAGGACAGTGGAAGACCAGGATGGGGGGGGGGGGAGGGGGTCAGTCACCAGGAGTCACCAAGTGCTCTAGACATGATAAAGTAACAAGAGTACAGTTGTTCTGAGATGACAGGGAAGTGATAAGTGAAGTAAATTTTAGAGCCTAAGGTGAACCATCTTATATATTTTAAAATGATATGTAACTTACTAAGTAATAATGCAGGTATGACATCAATATTTAAGGATTCATACATAAGGAGAAGGTGAGAGCAGCATGAGTAGCCCAGCAGTGGGGGGGGGGGGCAAAATGCTATAATGGAGGCTGGGTTAATGTAATAAACTACAGTAGTAGGGTAGAGGGAGGTGAGAAAGAATCGAAAGTCAAGCAGGAAGCTTCTTGATTTCCTGAAAAATAGGGCTGAGATGTCAAATATTGTTGCATGGTTTCATAGAGGGCGCACAGTATTAAAAAGTTACCATCAGTTCCATTCTAGTTTTATGGCAGAATGAGAGTGCTAAGGTTGTGGGGAGACAGGTAAGCAAGGAGCGAAGAAAATAAATAATATTATATAGGATTCATTTGACAGAGGTATAGATCTTTGGCAGGTAATTAAATTTGTTAATCTTTGTAAAGATGTAGATTTGGATGCAGAGGATGCTGGGCATGACACAGAAGTAGGTCAGGGTTAATTATTAACATGTTAACAATCAAAACTTGATCTGGTTCAAGTATTAAAGAACGATGATTCAAATCTGTCTTCAATCAATTATTTGGATTCAGAGGATTTCCTATCTAGTTTTCACCACCTTTCGCTGAATATCTTTTCAATTTTGCATTTTTTTTATATTCATGTTTTGTTCTCTTAATAAGGATCACAAGCCCTGACCAGAAACCCCCCCCCCGGCCCCACTTTTAATTCCTTTCTTCTAACTTGTCGTACGAATATACTAATGGGAAATTACAGTACCTAGAAGAGTACAGCATTGAAGTAAATGCAAAAATAATTTAATATCCTGATCAGATTGTAGAATTGTCAAATTATTCATTATTGAATATTTCAAATGCAAAAATTTCTACACATATTATTATTATTATGATTATTATTATTATTATTAAATTATCATTATAATTATTATAATAATTAATATATATATAGGTTGACATAATATTTGATGAAATATTTCCAATTTTATGACAAAAAGAATCATTGCTGCAAAATCTCCAAGTATCACATAATGAATCTCTATACAGATCTATTCATTAATTATGGAAAAACAAAGCTGCTAATATAATAATTGAATAATTCACTCCTTTAAATAAATTCTATGCTACATTATAAGAATTCAAAGACTTTAATAACCTTTCTGCGACCTTTCGCATGCTTTTTCTAAAGACCTACAATTTTCGGTTTCACAAAAGACCTTCCAATTGATAGCAAATAATTTATATTGGTTATTTTGGGTATCAGCCAAATCAAAATAAAATCATCGTAAACATATCATGGGAACTAAACTTGTTTTTGCAACAGATGAATACAGCACACACACAGGGAGGTGCTTTTACGCTATTATCAATCAATGCTTGGCATTCCAATCTAGTAATGTTTTTTTTCGAAAGCCAAGGACATAAACTCACAATGCTTAGTTCAGTGTAATTTCATCAAAACAGAAATAACTAGCTTTCAAATGATACAAAAGTTCACTGCTTGACACCTCTGTCGCAAAATCAAACGAGGATCCATACACTGTCGGAGTGGGGCAGTGAAGTTTGAGCTCCGTTAAATTTAACAGTTGCCTGGTTGTGTATGGGGGGTGGGGGGTAAGCCTATGCACATACAATTTTTTACCCTTGGTATATAGTTATGGTATATAGTTATGTGGCTACAAAAGCAAATTTTGTAATCTGCTAGAATATGCCAGAATAGTCAGCATTTTCAACACACGTTCTCGTACTTAACTTGTCATCACAAAGGATTTTACCGGAGTTAAAGCTGTTTTTATTAACTTTTGATAATTTTTTTTTTTTTTGTCTCTAATGAATGAATGCACAATAACTAAGACATGGATGGGTAAGCATTGCTTTTAACACCATTAACCGATTTTGTAGCGCATTCATAAATTAAGTATGCACCCTCTCAATTTAAAACATATCATGCACCAACTTGTGGAATATAAGAACATACAGAAAGAAAAAAACAGTCTGTCAAAAAAAATTAAAATGCAGGTTTCAGTTTAATTTTTTTTTATTCCTGGTGGTGATAATATGATTGAATAAAAGTCACATAAATTTGACGTTCAAATAGTCACGGTTCTCGTCGTTGTACCCATTTTTGACAGAATAACGAAAAGATAGGATACTGTTAAGTCAAACATGTGTTTATTGTTGGGCCATCCACCGAGTTCAGAAAAGCAACGATGAATTAATTGCATTAACAACAACGAGATTTCCAAATGAAGCAATGAAACAAAACATGACATTTGTAGGCCACACACTCTTCTGGTTTTAAATATTTGACTGAAGCTTATCTGAGATGTTTTTTTCTTCTTCAAGTAACACGCTGTTATTGTGATTAAAGGCCATGGCCTATTTTGTAATCTATTCAAGCATAAAAAATCCTTAAGCTTAGATACCAGTAAATATTTATAAGATGTCTGTTTTATTTAATTATATATTATTAAACAATTCCATGTAAATAAAATAATTAAACTAATCCAGTAATAAAATTGCCCTTTATTGTTCCCAGGTGACCCTTTTTTTGTTTTATCACCACACCTGCAAGAAAGCTTAAGTTTCAGTTTTAAGGAAATTATCTTACCATCCATGACTGAGCGAGCTATGTACTCCCTTTTCTTTAAGAGGAATTAGCCCAGAAACTTTTTAACTTTTCAAACTGATTCCCCCATTCAGAATCGCTACTTACTGTACAAGGCTGAATTATTTCTCCCTAAAAAATGACAGTTTTGAGTGATGGCACCTTGACCCCTAACCACACAGAGGTCAAACCTAACACCCTTTTTCGCTTCAAGTGGGATGGTACAATCTGCCACACATCAAATCAAATACCAGTTTTTGTTGTCATCAGCGAAACCTTGTGGACAAACAAGTTTTTCTTACCCAGACCACTAAACTCTCATTTTCTAACCAAAATAGGAGAGAAGTTGAGGTACTTTGGGTTGTTGATAGTTTTGAGAACAAACATACTGACAGGACCAGAGAGAGGCATTTTAAGGGGTGCAGAAAAGTGTTGTTATAATGTGAAGATGACAGAGTAATGTATCCATATAAAATACCTTGTTGACAACAGACAGATGCCAAAAAAAAAAGATGATTTTTTTTTAAAATTACAGTTGGTGTTATGCTTCAGTGTTATCTATTCCGGGATCAAAGAAATGCCGAACAAACAGCTTTCCATGAACTGACGTACATTTGACCTGAGGTCAAAGTTATGATCCTTTCATTTAAAGAATATGGACATTTTACAAACATTTTTATGGAATGACTGACAACACAATTGTGTTATGAGTTTGCAAGGAAGCATGAAAAAGACCTTCAACAATTTTCAATATTTTTAAAAGTATATTTCAATTTTTGGTATATGAATAAACAAAGCTGGTGACATACTAGTAGGAGGGTGGGGAGGGGAGGGGGAATGGGAGAAAGGTAAGAGGACGATGGAGGTAGGACAGCAAAGTCAGGATGTGAACAAAACCCTACACATGTGCCACTCCTGGGGAAAGCTTCATTTCAGTTCTAAAGATGGGTCCT